>JAOWBL010001838.1:0-14645 GCA_028564865.1 Zenarchopterus dispar
GCCCGTATTATCGGAGCTTACGACCATTGAATTACATAGCAAAAACATCCGTTCTTCCGAAAAGTGCCCGTAATAACAGGTTGGTCTCCTTTTCGGGGTGGTCGTAAAGCGGGGTTTTACTGTATGCTACTTCCTTATATAAAGTTGAAATTTGAAACCCAACTTAGTTGATCTTTCAGACTTTCCCTCCATGTCTGACAACTTTGGCATTTCATCCATGGGTGGAAAGATGGTGTGAATCTGCTTGGATGTCAACGATCACAGTTGTCAGTTGATTTACAGGAGATGTGTGGTCTTGCAGGTGAGTGTGGTGGTTTCTCTCATCACCATGATCGCTCCTTCTGCCTTTGAGCTGGTGGCTCAGTTGGAGATGTACCATCCAAGAACATCACTGCGATTCCAGCTTGCCAGGTACTCTACCACAGCTCACTCAGCTCCCTGATGAACACCAACATGTTTCTCATGACAACACAGTGATCATTCAAGACATGTTTGATCATAATAAAACATGACAATGTACACTTGCAGAACACAGAATGAAAACCCTCATTTTCTGTTCATCTGTCCATGAATTCTGTTAGCTGTGATGAGTCCCAAGAGGTGCCAGTCATCTGAGCCATCATTGTTCTTGAGATACATTCTTATACAAACAGCCAATACTCAGCAATTGTTCCACATGGGGGTGCTAAAAGATTATAGAGAGGTCACTGATACAAACAAACCCAAAACTGTTCTGTTTGAAATGAATTATATTCAAGATTTTTAGGGCTCAAGCACTGGGGATGCAAGGACTCTTGTGTCTGTAATGTTTATTATCCATCCACCCCTCCATCCATCCATTTTCTGTACCCACTTAATACAGTACAGGATCACAGGGTTCTGCTATAGCCTATCGCAGCTTATTACAGGTGAACAACAGGGGTACACCTAGACAGGTCACCAGTCCATAACAGAGCTGCATGCTTAGTATTAGTATGCCCGTCATTTAGGATGATGATGATAGCAAAATTCCATCCATCCATTTTCCATACCCGCTGAATCCATCTGCTGGGTCACGGGGGTCTGCTGGAGCCAATCCCAGCCCATTGCAGGCAAGATGGAGAGGTACACCCTGAACAGGTCACCAGTCCATTGCAGGACCACATATACAGACGAACAACCATGCACACTGATAATAATAATAATAATAATAATAATAATAATAATAATAATAATAATAATAATAATAATACTTATTATGATCCTAAATTATTTGTCTTTTGAACATGAACACATAGAAGGACAGACAATTTTTCAAAACTAAAACTGCCGGCGCACTTGTTAAGCTAAGTGAAACTAACCCAAAAACTGCAAGAGAAATAAAAAGAAAAACTATTTAAAAAACTCTAAACTATTAAAACTCTGCTACAGATATACTATGGATGTATTACGGATGTTCTACAAAGATGATAGCATAAACAGGTGTAGGCAGCAGACACTGAGGTGGTCAAAGGGTGGGTCTGCATGTCAGGATGAAGCTCTGGAGGTTTTGGCCTGCAAACATCTACAGAAGACAAAAAGTAGAGCAGACTATCACATCAAACTGCAAGACCAAAGGAGTGCAATTATGCTTATGGAATACTTCTAATCAGTAACTGGATTGATCTGAAAAAAGGAAAGTGAAGAGGAGGAGAGAAAAAGGATGAGGGGCACCTGTTATAGATAAGAAGGTGAAGTAGGATCCCGGTGCAGACACAGAACTGAGTGCAAGTGAACAGATTTCTTGGAGAGAATGAAGCAGAGGACAATATGAGCTGTGGCAGGCAACCAGACAAACAAAGAATCTGGCAGGCAGGCATACAGATCAGGATTTATGGTTGAACAGAAGATTGAAATTAAAACAGGATCAGAGCAACAAAGGATCTTTACAAAAGTAACAGCAAACTGAGTGTGACCAAATGGTGTTACCACAACATGAAAAACAATCTAGCGATGAGAGGAGACCCAACCCTGGAATAAATACTGCCACTGATTAGATGTGCAGCAGGTATGAATCTTGGTTGGTCGGGAAACTGAGGCACACTAACACGACTACAACAGACACCACTCAGTAGATCATGTTGGTGTCCCCCTGAAGCGTAAGTTTATAGCAGCATATCTAGGATGAAGTTATGTTTAAGATGAGCCTGCTCTAGTCTTGTTCTGGAGCTGCAGCTATGATTACTGGTCCTAACACACTAAAGTTTACACTAACTATAGACTTAACTAAACACTAACGATAAATATGGAGGTGGTGTCAGCTTCCTTAACCCAAACTCAAAGTTGGTTCCAGATTAATGGTGCCTGATAGCAGAAGACTTGTCCTCCTAATCTACGTTTGGATCTGCTGGGAACTACAAGTAAACCTGCATTCTGTGAGTGGGACACTCTATTAGGAACATAAGGCACTATCAGATCTTGTAGATTATGAGAAGCTTGGCTGTTTAGGACTTTTTACACAAGGAACAGAATTTTCAAATTAAACTAAAATATTTAACTTGTGGTAACTAAGGTGGGTGTGTTCTAGACATCTTCCAGACTTGGTCATTCTACCTACATGTTCATTTTTGGATTAAGCAGGGTTAATTCCTACCAGTGTGGCGACATATATAAGAGTCTTCAAAAGCTCTCGTCAGAAATCTGTGGCTGGCATTGCAGTACTGTGTCTATTGATCTTAATACAGTCTGTGGTATGTGGTGCAGACTGATGTTGGTGTGATGTATATTCACAGAGTGCTGGTTTTGTACCTGGGAAACCTCTACAGCCTCATCATCGCCCTCCTTGACAAAGTCAACAGTATGAGCTCTGCTGTGAGTACTTGGGTACTCTGTGTTTTTCATGGTGGTTTAGAACTCATTTTCTATCACATTTTGACTAGTGTTTGGTCTCACACAGCAGTTTCAGTTTTATTCAGGGGATTTTCTTTCAGCTCCAGGTGAGTCCAGGTAACTGGACAGACTCCAGCTCATTTCTGGCCACCATCTCTCAGCCTGAAGCAGATACCCCCTCTACATTGATGTCAGAGATCTCAGAGCATCACAACACCACCCTAGCAACTATCACCACGTTGAGCTTCACCAGCAGGAGCAGCTCTGGGAGCTTCTACAATCAGACAGCTCTGTTTGAGAAGAATACTCGCTTTCAGCAGGACCAGTGCTGGGAGACCTACGTGGGACAGGTTTTTTTCCTCCTTGTTACTGTGTTGTTTTTGTGTGGAAAGTCTTTTAATTAGTGATGTCATGTTGAAGTGGCAGGTGTGTGGTCTTTACTGACAGTAAGCCATTACTGGAGCAAAATAAATTACACAAAATCTAAAATTACTTCAGTAGTCATTTCAACATATGGTTCCTAAAATACAGTTGAAAATGGACCAAAAACAATGAGATTGGCTAATGATAATAACCTATGTCCAGTTCACTGATCTGATTAAGAAAACTACAGCTCCTCTACTGACCACTATGTTCTGAAGCCAGACCTGGAGTTCCTACACCAAACTTTAGGGTCCAGATCTGGACTTACTGCTCCTCTTTTGACCACAAGGATCTGGATCTGGACCTGCAGCTCCTCTATCAACCACTATGGTCCAGATCCAGACCTGAAGCTCCTCTACTGATCTCTAGGGTCTGGTCTGGGACGGACCAGACCCTGATGGGCAGGTTTGGTGTTCAGGAAAAGAATCTGGAAGTACAGATGGTGGTTGATTGTAGTTGATGTCATCTGAAAGAGATTAGAGAGTGCAAAGTGGTAGGAGAGAGTGTAGCCAAACAGCATCAGATGGCAATGTGGAGAATGACTCTGGTGGTGAGGAGGAGGACAAGGACAAAGAAAGAGCAGAAGACCAAATGGTGCAAGCTGATAAAGAACTCTGGATGGTCGTGAAGTGTTACTAGATGACTGAAAGCTACAGCAAAAAGTTATCAGGAAGACATGAAGGTACTTTGTGTGTCATCTAGACAAAAAAAGAGGATAAGGAGACTTGGTGGTGGAATGAGGAAATACAGGAAATTCAGAGGAACAGGTTAGCTAGGAGGAAGTGTGAAGTGGAGAGAACAGAAGAAGCCAGATACAAATACAAGGAGATGTGACATAAGGCAAAGAAAGGGGTAGCAAAGAAAAAAACAAATGGTCTATGATGGGTTGTTTAGAAAGTTTAACAGTAAGGAAGGACAGAAGGACTTGTGCAGGCTGGTGAGGCAGAGAGATCAAGATGGAAGAATTTTCAGCAGGTTAATGCTTAAAGAAAGAGATGGAAATATACTGACTAGGGAGAAGAGTGGTGAGAAGGTGGAGGGAATACTTTAAAAACTGATGAATGAAGAAAATGAGAAGGAAAGAAGAGGGGAAGAAGTTACAACAGACAGGGAGGAAGTAGAGAAGAATAGTCAAGATGAAATGAGGAAGGTTTTGAAGATGATGAAGAGTAGAAAGGCAGTTGAACCAGATGACAGACCAGTGGAGGTATGAAGATGTTGAGGAGAGATGGCAGTAATATTTTAGTTTGATTGTTCAACATGATCTTGGACGATACAAAAATACCAGAGGAATGAGTTGAAAGTGTTCTAGTGGTGATTTTTAAGAACAAGTGAAATGTGGAGAACCACAGCACTTACAGAGGTACAAAGCTGATGAACCACACCATGAAGATCTGGGAAAGAGTAGTGGAAGGTAGGCTTTCTTGGTTGCTGTGATGATAGACAGGCTGACAGATGAGGTCAGATAGGACAAGCATGTTTGCACATGACATATTGATCCATGGTGAGAACAGGAAACGGCTGGAAGAAACTCTGGAAAGGTGAAGGTATGGACAAGAGAGAAGAGGGATAAAAGTCAGCTGAAGCAAGTCAGAATACATGTTTGCTAATGAAAGAGAAGTGAGTGGAAAAGTGAGGTTACCAGTAGTAGATGTGGAGAAGATGCATAAGGTCAAAGACTGGGGGTCAACTGATCAGGACAATGGACAGTGTGGAAAAGACGTGAAGAGGAGAGTGGAGGCAGGGTGGAGTGGATGGAGAAAAGTGTCCGGCGTGTGATACTACACACCAGTTGTGAGGAGGACAGAAGAAGTGGTGAAATCCATAAAACATAATGACACTACTATCAGGCTACAGGGATGCCTTGAAGCCACAAATTGAGACTTCCTCAAATCCACAGCCTCCAACTTAAATGAGCAAGTAGTTACAGCCTCATCTTACAGCTCCTTCTATATGGACTCCATCATTCCCATCCAAATGATCACCATCTTCCCCAACAATAAACTCTGGCTGACTAAAGAACTCCACAAAATCCTCAACAAGATACAGAGGGGTTTCTTCACTGGTTTAGAGATGGAAAAAGGATGTCAATAGAGATGCCATGTATGCCATTAAAGCCACCAAGCTAAAATACAGAGACAAAGTGGAGCAATCCTTTACTGAAGACAACCTTGGGACAAGCTGGCAGGGCCTGAAGAGCATGACTGCTGTGAATGCTGCCTGAACTCCTTCGACTCCAGATTCAAGTCAGACAACAGTACTCCAACAACCGTTGCATCACTCAAACCTAGCCACTCTGACCTCATCTTTAGTGCAGACGATGTGAAGGCCCTACAAAAGACAAGAATACACTCAGCACATTCTTCTTCTCCTTTTGGCTGCTCCCTTCAGGGGTCACCACAGCAAGCCATCCATCTCCATTTAACCCTATCTTCTGCATCCTCCTCTCTCACACCAACCACCCTCATGTCCTCCTTCACTACATCCATATATCTCCTCTTTAGTCTTCCTCTAGGCCTCCTGCCTGGCAGTTTACACCTCAACATCCTTTCCCCAATAAATTCATTATCCCTCCTCTGCACATGTCCAAACCATCTCAGTCTGGTCTCTCTGATTTTATCTCCAAAACATGTAACAACTGCTGTGCCTGTGATGTACTCATTCCTGATCCCATCCATCCTTGTTACTCCTCAGGAGAACCTCAACATTTTTAATTCTGCTACCTCTAGTTCTGCTTCCTGCCTCTTCTTGAGGCCCACTGTCAAACCGTACATCACTGGTCTCACCATTGTCTTGTACACCTTTCACTTCATTCTTGCTGACACCCTTTTATCACTCCTGAGACTTTTCTCCATCTGTTCCAACCTGCTTACACCTGTTTCTTCACCTCTAACCTATACTCTCCGTTGCTCTGGACTGTTGACCCCAAGTACTTGAAATCTTCCACTTTCTTTATCTCCACTCACTGTAACCTCACTGTTCCACTTGTATCCCTCTCATTCACACACAAGTACTCTATCTTGATGCGGCCAACCTTCGTCCCTCTTCTTTCCAGACCATACCTCCACCTCTCCAAATTTCCCTCAGTTGTTCCTTGCTCTCACTACAGATGACAATGTCATCTGGTCCATGGTGCATGGAGATTCCTGTCTAACTTCATCTGTCAGTCCGCCATCAAGATAGCAAACAAGAAGGGGCTCATTGCTGATCCTTGGTGCAGTCCTACCACCACCTTGAACTCCCCTGTCACACCTTCAGCACACTACATCACCGTCTTACAGCTCTCATACATGTCGTGCACCATTCTAATATACTTCTCTTGCTTTGTTACTTGTGTTTCTGACCCTGCTTTCTCCTGACAATGTCCTCAGCTGAGCCCTTTTGGATTTTCTTGCATGGATTTGGATGTTTTTTTTTTTTTTGGTTTTGGAACTTGGACTTGGTATATTGGATTACATCTTGGACAAAGCCCTTTCTGGTTTATTCTGCACTGATTCTTATGGCTCTTCTGGTTTATGGAGCTCGGACAGTTAAAAGACCATTGGAATAGTCATTAAAACTTTGCAGAAATAAATAAAACTTTTTTCTTAACTCTAAGAACTGTGTCTGTCTTCCATGGGTCCTATCTGCAAATATGTTACAGACACAATGAAGCTCCCTCTGGCTTTCCCTGTACTTCTCCATCATCTTCGAAGCAAATGATGATCTGTAGTACTCTTTCTTAACATACTGGTGCTCACAAATGCTCACTTCTGTCCTTAGTCTAGTTTCTCAGTCTTTCCCACAACTTCATTGTATGGCACATCAACTTTATTCCCCTTTAGGTGCCACAACTCTGCACATCTCTCTTGTTCTTAGAGGTCAGCATCATTGCACTCCACCTCCATTCCTCAGGCATCCTCTAGCTCTCTAAGATGTTGTTGAACTACAGAGTCAAAAACTCTACTCCCACCTCTCTCAGACACTTCCACACCACCATAGGTATATCATCTGGATCAACTACCTTTTCACTCTTCATCCTCTTCAACTCCTTCCTAACTTCGCCTTTATTAATCTTTGGTATTTTGTGGTCCACAACTGTCACTTCTTCTACTCTTCGTTCTCTCTCATTTCTCTCATTCATCAACTCTTCAAAGTACTCTTTCCATCTTCCTGTCAACCTTCTGGCTCTTGTCAATACATTTCCCTCTTTGTCATTCACCACCCTAACCTGCTGCACATCCTTCCCATCTGTCTTTCTACTTCACCAACCTGTACAGATTAGTCTCTCCCTACTTGCTGTCCAACCTAGTATACAAATCATCATACACCCTCTATTTGGCCTTTGCCACCTCTGCCTTCACCATACACTGCATTTCCCTGTACTTCTCTCTACTCTCTTCTTTTCTCTCAGTGTCCCATTTTTCTTAGCTATCCTTTTTCTGTGTATACACTCCTGCACTTCCTCATTCCTCCACCAAGTCTCCTTGTCTACCTTCCTACCTTCCTCCTACCACACCAAGTACTCTCCTGCCCATTTCTCTGATCACTTTAGCTGCAGTTGTCCAGTTATCTGGAAGCACCTCCAGAGCCTGTCTCAACTTCTCCCTAATAGCCACACAACATTCTCCCCATTACAGCTTCCACCATTTTCTCATCTTCATCTTCTTCACCACTAGCGTTATCCTACACATCACCATCCTATGCTGTATGGCTACACTCTTCCCTACTACTACCTTCCAGTCACTAATCTTCAGTTCACATTGTCTATTCAAACCTTTGTGCTCCTACCTCCACACTCATAAATCACCCAATGTTCCTGCCCCTTCTGGAAGATAGTATTCATTACAGCCATTTCCATCTTTTTTTGAAAAGTCTATCGCCATCTGTTCCTTTGCTTTCCTGTTCTGGATGCCAAACCTACCCATCACTTCCTCATCACCTCTGCTGTCTGCACCAACATGTTGAATAAAGTCTGCTCCAATCACCAACGATGGTGGAGACCCCTCAAGAGAACACATAAATGTGGCTGGATAGTGCAATAGCAATGTCACTCTCTTTGGTATGGGAAACCCAGGTTAAAATTCTGGTACTGGTAGAGGTTTATATCAGGGTCAGGGTAACAACTACAGCCACAAACCTCAGTTACCACGTCACGAGCAAAAGGCATATCTTACAACCGGATTAACAAGAGAATGCTACTACACAAGCATCCCAGATGTAAAAGGATACATGTTGAGGATGTGGGACCTATGGATACTTTGAAACCCAACCTCCAGCTTAACCAATAAACACCTGTCAGCTCAGTGTTCCAACAACCAGAAATTGAACTTGATATCTCTACTAGAGATTGATGAGGTACAACAATAATGCTACGGCAAGGGGTAGCCAGGATGTAAGGTCAGTCATACGTCATCATCTACTCCTAACAATACTTTTCTGGCACCACTACAAATAGGTTGCTAGGAAGTCAGCCAGGGAGTAAGGCACATCCTGAAGAGCCCGCTGAACGGAAAGTACAATATTTAGGCCATCAACATGTATGCCCTGCCAGTAAAAAGGTACCCCGCTGGCATAGTAACCTGACCACAGGAAGAGGTGGAAACCACTGATATCAAGATAAGGAAACTCTTCAAGATGCACAAAGGATTTCATCCCAAGTCCAGCACCACTTTACACGAAGTGAAAAGAAGGAAGCCATGGATTAGTGAGCATCAAAGCTACCATCCAGGATGAAAAAACAGCTACAAACAGGTAGCAGTTATAGAGTACAGAAACATCTGCATTGAATATGGATTGGAATTCCCAAAGTCAAGGTGGGAGATACCTCCACGGGTGGAGGAGAATGAAACTGTGAATTTCTGTGGGACTTCCAGATCCAAACTTATAAACTAGTGATGGCTAACCAACTGGACATAGTGGTGGTTGATAAACTCCTGAAGAGAGCAGTGGTGATTGATGTGGCAATCCCAAGTGATGGCAATATCAAGAAGAAAGAACACAAGAAACTGGTGAACTACCAGGGGTTGAAGGAGGAGACAGAGAGGATCTGGAAGGTGAAGTTCCTGAAACAGGCCAGTACCACCCTGCCTGAAAGCAGCCACAATCACCTCCATTTCCAAAAAAATCCCTCACTAGTTGCCTAAGTGACTACAGTGCAGTGGCACTGACATCCATAGTCATGAGATACACTTAGAGGCTCATCTTCATCCACCTAAAGTCCTGCCTTCCTCCAAACTTAAATCAGCACCAGTTTGTTTTCAGAGTAAACAGGCCAACAGCAGATGCCATCCCTACTGATCACTCCTGACCCACTTGAGAATACCAGAGAACTAGATCAGGATGTTTTTCATTGACTGCATTTTGATATTAAATATCATGCTGCCTGACATTTAAGTTGCTGATGGAGCTGGACTTCCCAACCTACCGGGCTAAGAACGTTTTGATGAACCATCCACATACAGTGAAGGTTGGGCCCAAAAGAGATTGGGATAGACTCCAGGAGTCAAAGAGGAAATACTGCTGCACTACAGGTCAATGGAGGTGTGGAGAGTCACATCTTTCAATTTCCTTGAGGTGCACATTGGGTAACGTGGACCATCAACACATCAGTAGTGGTTTCATCAGGTTGCTGCAGAAAAAAAAATCACCTGAAAGTTATGATAGATTTCTATAAGTCCATGATAGAGTTTTACAAGTCTATCTATGACAGAAAGTGTGTTGGTGCATTGAATTATGGTGTAGTATGGCAGCTGCCTAGCGCCTGACTTTCATATTTCCACAGTACAAATAATTAAATTAAAAGGTCAGGACTCTGTGTTCACCAACCCATGGATGAAAATAATCTCCTATGCCCTGAAGCAGTCTTTCACAAAATAAGTCCAGTGATTCCTGACCCTATCATCTCAGAAAATGTTCCTCCTACTCAGGAAAAAAAGTCTCTTGATTGAGAAACCTGCTTCATTAGTGGATTCAAGTAGACGGGTGACCTCATGATGTTATTGAACCTCGACCTGACCAGCTAAAGGAATATAACAGATCATGACACTGCCACCACAAATTTCAACTTTAGTCTTTAGGCATAATTGGAGCATCATTTCATCCATGGCTCTCATTCATTGCTGATATATTTGCAAGACAAAACTTTAAGATTTTGAGGTGAATTTGGAAGCTGAATTACTAAAGAACTTAAATTACTGAAAGTGTTAATTTGCACATCTGTGTGATGTATTCATGGTTGTGTGTTTCCAGGAGATGCTGAAGCTTTCCATCATTGACATGATCTTCACAGTGGCCAGCATCCTGCTCATTGACTTCATCAGGGGTCTGGTGGTTCGATACCTGAGTGATTGCTGCTGCTGGGATTTAGAAAGTAAATTTGTAAGTCCTTCACAAGTGTTTGAGAAGTTCTTCCTTTGTCTGTGCTGCTAAAACCAGTGGAGAAGGGTGGGAGTTCATGGCCTAGACTGAGGTGAACACAAAAACATCTGTGTGGAAAATAGGTCAAGCTTTCTGGCACAACTACGCCTACTTCCACAGTACACTGAAAGACAAAAAGTCTAAAGAATTCCACAGTTCTGTAGCTTTTGTAGTACGTAGAAATAAAATATTTGAGCAACGCATCTAAGCTTCTAAGCATCTAAGAACTGAAACCAGGACTAGCTGATTTGAAACCAGGACTATTGGAGCTGAAACCAGGATTAACAGAGAAGTCAATACATTGCTAAGTAAAAGGGGGAGTGGTAGCCTAGTTACAGAGGGCTTGGACGTGGAGGACCCAGGTTCAATCCCCTGGTTGGTAACAGAGGCAAACAAGGTCCTAAACTGCTCCCTGGGCACTGAAGCAGCCCACTGCTCCCTGTGCAACTAGTGATGGGTTAAGCAGAGGACAAATTTAGGTGTGTTTTGTGAGATATATATACTGACAAATTAACATTATTGATTATTCATTCAAGTATGACAGTCACGCTTAGCCAGTGCTGGGTTAGTACAAACTGCTTGTTGCTTCGCGAACTGAAGTGCTGAGGCGATTGTCAACCACTCATATTAGAAATACATTTATTTCCTTATACAAGTTCTCCTAGCATGGTACAAAAAACTTCACTCCCCTCAGAGTTGATCTAAAGCCAAACAATTCAGACCAAAAATTTTTTTTGAACCAGACTGTAAATGTGTTTATTTTTGCTGTAAATTTAGACATTTAAACATGGGGGTAATTGAAAATTGACTTGCTTTTGTGGTTAGACTGTAGTGGTCAGTAATGGAACTGCAATGAATCTCAGTTCCACATGAGCCTCAACCTTGAAGGTAGATGAGTTGGTGGTTGGTAGTTAATAACTTGGGTCTCAATCTAGACCCTCATGGTTAGTAGAGGAACTGCAGGTTTTCTTATTTCCATGTTATCTTTGACCTGGATGACAAAATATCAGTATTTGGTCTGTCACAGAGACTACCTTAACACATTTAAAACATGTTTTGTCTCTTTTCTCAGCCTGAATATGGAGAATTTAAAATAGCAGAGAATGTTCTGCATTTGATCTACAACCAGGGAATGATCTGGTGAGTATGAAGAATTTTGAAAAGACTTAAATTGGAGCTAAAAAGCACTGCTGCTAGCAGAGATCATTCAAGCCATTTTTGATCACATAAAACCTGATGGAGCACACACACACACAACTGGAAATTACTGGAAAAATTCTGCTATTGAGTCCATTTCTACCTAAATTTAACAGCTCATTTGTGATCATGTAAAAGATGATACAATATACCCAGGTTTGTTGGTATGGTTCATGATTGCAGAAGAGATGAAAAAATAGCTGTAACATAATAGTCTTTGGCAGCATTAACCATGCCCACCTCACATATTTGACCAATTACACTACAGTTCTCAGACAACATGAGACAAACGTTCTGGCCAGATGATGTATGGGGAACAAGCTGTGAGAACTCCCAAACCAGGACTGTCCTGGGAGTGCAAACAGATTCCTCTGCTGTTGCGTAGAATGTCGAGGCCTTCAAAGCTAAAAGACAAAAACTCACTGCAGCAGTTGTAGAACACCAAAAAACTTTACTTTCTACAACCCAACTCTGAATTCAGTCTTCTCTTGTGTTTACTTTCCAATTCTCATTTTCTGAATGCACTGACCAGTACAGAGTCTAGTCTGTCACTGTGGCGAAGTCAATGATCCAAATTTGTCAAGTCATTACCGAGATATGGCCTTGTACAAACACCCACAGCTCAGCAGCTGTTCCACACTGGCTGGCAGTAGAAGATCTGTCGTATTGATATGAGCCCTGGCAAATAAAAGAAAATTATTAACAAAAACAGAAAAACACTTCACATGTGACCTTACAGACACAAAGAAAAATTTAGAGAAGCAAGGAATGCTCTAAGGACGGCTAGAAAATACAGGAATCTGACTGAAACACGTTTGAACAATGGAGTCCTTGGAGAGCAGGTTGGAGAGGAATCAAGTCTGTGGCTCTATCAATCAAGAATCTTTAGAAAACAGAACCAGAACAATTACTGGAATAGGTGATTCAGAGCTGCCAGATGCTTTTCAATTCAAGTCACAAATATTTTATTAATCAAAGAGAAATGAATGAGTTTTTAAAACTTTTAATACTTTGATTTGGTTTCAGATGTTAGACTTTTTAGGGGACATTATGCATCTCAGCAGTCTAACTCTTTCAAAGGACATTGTAATTTATGACAATATATTCACTGCCTTCTTAAAGAGGATTAATGTTGGGAAAGTATGGGGGCCTGAAGGCAGTAGAGGTTGACTGCATTGCTGAGCAGCTCAGCCAGATTCTCATTTAATTTTTTTTAAATGTCTGTATAACAAATTCTAAAATATAGGAAAACATCTATCATTCCAGTTCTCAAATCCCCAAAATCAAAAGAGCTGATTTACTTCAGACCACAGAGACGGGATGGGTTGCATCTGAGCTAACATCCTGCATCATTTTGATGTTTTCCTGAAAACTATTCTTTATGTTGTTCAATTTTTGGCTTCTATTCCTGTTTGAGCAAAATTCTTTTTCATCATGCAATCGCTGAGTTTCTTATTGATTTGATTCAGTTCAGTTCAGTTAAGTTTATATTTTGGTATTACTCAAAAAATACAATTTAATTTGATTCACATTCTGAATTAGTGATAAAAATAAATTGAAAAAATACTCCATAAAATAAACATGCACACACACACATATAGACAACCATGAGGTAAAAAGAGGAGATTAAAATGGGTGAAATGTTTAAAAGTATTGCCAACAAAAATCTGAGTGGGTGGATAGGGTTATGAGAAAGTGGAAGAAGGACGTCAGACGCCGACAAACCACTCTCAAGGAGTTCTCAAATTTTGTAAATCGATTTTTACCATTTCTAACAACTTTTTTAACTTTTTAATGACTTTTATTGTTTAATTCCTCTATGGGACCACTCAGCTCTCATCCTGGATGCTCCAACTGTTCCGCCTTGAATGCCAACATTGCTGAATTAGAAGACGGAATTCACAAGCTCTACCAGATCCATGAAGCCCGATGGACCCAGGTCTCAAGCGTCCGACATTTCCGCGGTTTTCCCTGTCGTTGGAATCCCCGATCCAGCATCTCCACCGGGATAGGCGTCTTCACCGCTGTCGCAGGTCTCTCCTTGTCCGGGACAGGGGTCTCAGCAGAGTGGCGTCCACACTGGGACAACGTCTCTTTCTCGGCCGAATGTCTCTCTGGTCTCCCACGCTTCTATTCTGTGTGGTGCCTGTGACGACACCTAAGCTCGACTTGGAGCAAGACCGAAGGTGAGCTCTACTCCATCTCAGAGTGCCTGGACTGTGGTTGGTGTCCGTGGTCGGGGACAGCGGAAGTCCCCTCCGACTCCACATCCTAACATCGCATTGGAAAATAAATTCAACATCCTTAATCTGCGGGATCTGCCCCCCACTCCCTCTTCCGCTTCCCCTTCCCCCCTCCGCTTCCCCTTCCCTTCTCCCTTCCCCCTTCCGCTGCTGCCTTCCCCTGGCAGCAGCGGGTGAATCCCGGCCTCCTTGCTCATCTCCTCCATCACCCTATGGCCTCGGACAACCTCCAGCACAACCACCACAAGAACACGCAGGCCGTGTCAAGAGGCGCAGCACCACTCTGGAGTTCTGGAGTTCAGTACCTCTTCGTCCGGAACCCGGATGAAGAGGCACAGCTGTGGATCCACTCTCTGCCCGCTGCTCATCCTCACCGCAGCTGTCACTGTCCGTGGTGGAGCGTCCAGGTTCTCTGGACCAGAGACACGCAGGGAAACTATCACCTCCACCATCTCCATGTCCTCTGTTTGCCCCAACTACAGCTATAGTTGGGGACTCAGTTATTAGAAACGTGCACTTTTGTAACTCTGTCACACA
>JAOWBL010001839.1:0-14644 GCA_028564865.1 Zenarchopterus dispar
ATATATGTATACATATGTATAGC
This sequence comes from Zenarchopterus dispar, assembly GCA_028564865.1. NCBI lineage: Eukaryota > Metazoa > Chordata > Actinopteri > Beloniformes > Zenarchopteridae > Zenarchopterus > Zenarchopterus dispar. Next base: position 24 of record JAOWBL010001839.1, read on the forward strand.
GAATTATTAATCAACTGAACTGATTAGTTAAAATATAACTGTCATGTTACAAAATCACCAATAAAACTATCAAAATCTCATTAACAAATGAGTTACTACTATTGGAAGACTATTTAAAAACAATTTCGGCCTTTATGGTGCCACCTTGTGGAATAACAGCAGAATTACAAGTAAAGAGAAAAGTTTTTGTGATCAGCTTCAGGAAAATCGATGATTGCAGAAATGATCTTCATTATTACTCTGACTGATAGATGCTGGCCATATTGACCCTAAAAGTGGCGTCATTGGCCAGCTGGTCCACGTGTGACATAAGCACATGCGTGATAATTCATGGAAGCCATAGAGGTTGCACTGAAGCACTGTAAATGTGGACAAAAAACAAAAATCAGAAGATCTATGTGAGTCTATGGGGGAAGCCGTGTGTGATTTTTGAACCTGGTTCAAGTCGGCCCAGAAGGGGCGGGGCTACTGATGGCATGGCTTTATGCTGACTGGGCAATAACAGAAGGAATGAATGAATGAATTCTTTGGTGGCGTGTCACTTTATTGCCCTGATGAACAAACCGCTTCTGATCTTGATCATCACAAGTTAAGATTTATCCAGCATGTAGCGTCATGCTGAGCCAAGTTTGAGAACATGAAGACGACCCGGAGAGGAAAGATGATGACATCTGTGAAACAACCGTGTGTCTGCTCGTCCACAGCCGGTCCCGCCCTCTCCTGTTGAACAGAACCAGGTGTGGCTGGCGGTCAGTGAGGATGGACTGTGTGTGCTGGACTACACCATGGTGAGTGTGGAGGACAGATGTGGAGAACCAGAACAACGTATTTCATTAGATTTGTAGGGAAAATGAGCTCTTGTTGACAAGCGTTCAAGCTGTTTCACTTCAAAGCTCAAACGCTGAGGTTGCGTTTAACAGCTGTGTCGCACAGCTGGAAAGACCACAGCTGGGGAGCGCCGTCGACCCGCTGGTTCGGGATTATTTTTATTCCAGTCTAAAGCAAAATAAAATGGCAAGCCTCAGATTTGACAGGCTCGACCCGAACAGAACCTTTCGGCTCTGCTAACCTGTAATTTGCAGCGGCTCTTGTTGATCCGTTTCCTTCCTCTGGTCTGGCGTACGAGGCTGCTCGTGTGGATCCAGAAAGTAGGCGGGAGAAACAAAATAAAAACGACAGCGCTCTTCGTCAGGTTCGGTTTAGATCTCCAGAACCGGAACCACTTCCTGTTTGGTTTACCTTCACCGTCTCAGTTAACCGAGCGCGCTCCCTCGCTTTTGTTCCCCCAGCACATCCTGGTGACGTACTCCTACCCATCGGTTATCACCTTCGGCGGTTGCCGTGACGACTTCATGCTGGTCACGAGCCAGCAGAAGGAGCCCGGAGTTGGGAAGAAGAGCGTGGAGAAGCTGGTCTTTGCGATGGTCAAACCAAAGGTAGGCATGCTGCGTGCACTGGAGCCGACAAGTCCGAGTGGATGAGTGATGGATGCGGAGCCGAGTCGTGTCAAGTTCCCATCAAAAAAAAAACAAAACATCTCATTAAACGATAAAGCATTCTTGAACTCCTTCAGCTTCCTGAATTAAGTTGAAAATGTAAAAACAAAATAAGCTTTAGCAAAGTAGTCGATTCCCTCTGCAGGATGTGGGAAGATCTCGACTAGAAACCAGGTTTCCTGGTGTTGTTCCTGCAGACTCTCGCTGGAGCTTTAACACCGGTCGCGTTGCTGCTGCAGGTTTTGCTAACGAGGGTTGGGATTCTTTGGGTTTTTCTCCGGTTTTCGTGTTCTTTCTGAGGAAATCTAGACCCGGCGTGTTTGTGCTCACGTCTCAGATCCTGGAGCTGACCCTGCTCATGGCCAGCTACATCAACCACTGGAACGCCGGCGGCCCGCCCGCCTCCTCCCATCAGCCCCTCGCCCACTGGGACGCGGACAGCAGGCACTTCCCGGCCATGAACTACACCACCAACGGGCCCACTCTGCTGTGAAGATCCACGGCAGAAGAGACGGCTCGTCTTGGCTCTGCAGGAACCATCCTGGGTTTTGGTTCTGACAGAACAGGTTCTCTGAGGTTTGTTTAGATGAAGATCAGCGTTTGGAAGTGGCAGGTTCAGTCTTGCTAGTGTTTAAACCGTGCTTTCTTGGGGAGTAGACCTTGGTTTTCTTATTATCTTATTTTTCATTTGAAATCGGAGCTTCGACTGATTTTTCTGACGTTTTAATGATTTCAGATTTTTTTCCTGACAAAGAAACAAAACTTTGAATTCACTAATGGTACTTCACAATGACAAAATGGCCAAATATGTCAAGAATTTTATTGGCCCATAATCCCATTAACGTTACTCTACTTTAGATCTATTTCTGATCTTTATTTCCACATTACTGTATGTTAATATAATTTCTTTCTCAAATATTTAATTAATTGTTCTGTGGATCAAAGGTCAGAAAACGTCTAATGTATTTAAACAACTTAAAGACACTTTATGTAGGAATACCTCCTCTGGCCACATGGGGGCGCAGGGCTCAGCTGTGGTAGCAAAACAACAACTGTGCTAATAAGAGAGGAAGGTCCAGCTCTTCCTGACTCATCGTTTCAGCCGTTTCTCAAAGCCAAGTACTAAAACTGAACTTGATCAGTTTGGCGTTCGAGCTGCTGGACTTGATGACATCACAGTTCAGCCAGCGAGCAAAAATATTTTTTCAAAGACATTTACAGGTTAAAACTTTTCATGCCCAACTTGAATGTTTGTTCTTCCCAGTGGTGATGCCGAGACTTTTTATGATGTGGATTTATTTAACGGTTTCACGGTTTTGTATTTTAACTATGTTACAAATAAAATTCTGTCGAGGAAAGAAAACAAAAACACTTGAAACTTTTTAAGTGTTGGGAAATTTTCAACTAGGCTTTATCTTGACAACCACATATTTGAAGTTAAAAATACTACTTTTTCATATGAAAACATCTTAAACATATAAATTAGTAATTTTCCATTTCTTTCTCCTTTTTTAAAAAAAAAAAAAAAAATTCTTCCACCATCCCTGCTGCTTTTTGCTGTGAAATGCATTCTGGGATACTTTGCTGTTTCAAGTCTAAACCACTTGGTCATGTGACCCGTCAGGGTTAGCTTTGCTAGCAGCTCCTTCAGCCGAAGACCACCAGCGTACCTGCTGGTATATCCCACAATGCATCATGAATCATCGTGTACAACTGATGCTCAGTAGTCATACATCTATCCCATCATGCATTGTGCTTCGCCAAGAGAAACAAAAACAGATATGACGAGAGATCAGCGATAAATGATCTAATAACGTAGCTACTTATCCGTTTAAGTGTTGATTAATTCTCTGCATACCACCGTGGACTAGATGGTAACCACGGTGATTCAGACACAGCCTAAAAGAACTGCCACCTGATGCGTTCCTGATAAAGTGGGCGGAGCAAGAGCTCATCTGTAGTCGACGAGGTTGCTGCTTTGATTTTAACGAATATTAAAAAAAAAAAGTTTTTATTCAACTGAAAGAGAACTTTATTTTATCCTACTCCAGGGACTGACAGATGAACTTTCTAGTGATATACTGCCCCTTGTGGGCAGGAGTGTTATTACTACATAGAGTGGCTTTAAGAGCTAAATGTAACCGACTTTAACACACACACACACACACACAAAATCATACTTGAGCTCCAGGAACCTGTTATTTTATTTGAATACAAGTTTATTTAATAATTTGTGTTCTGTTAATCAATTATTTCAGTTTTATTCCAAATAGCATGGTTTTCCTCATTAAAAAGTGATAAATCTCCTTTTATTTTATTTTATTTTCCAAACAGACTATATTTGCTTGATTGTGTGCTGAAAGAGGCTAAAGGACGACACTGATCCGCTCTTATTGATGTACTTTATTAATACCACATCTGTGAACATTTTCCAATAGTCCATTTGAAACATTTATATCTCTATTAAAAATGCAGGAATCCAGTTTGCTCATCTGCATTTTTAATGATTAAAAAAGAGCTACAAAAATATTTGAATGACTTGAACTGCTATGGATAAACCACTGTGTTTTTATGAGTTATTTATTGTCTCTTTAACAATTTCAGGATTTTGCATAAAAAGGAGTAGTTGCCCATAACTGTCATGGGATTTTATTTTTTTTTTCTTTTTTCATGGAAAAACTTCCTTCAGTTGTCAGTTTGTTAATAATTTAAGAGCAGACTATGTTTGGCTATGAATGATTAAACAATGTGTACGTGTGGTCATAAAATAAATGGTACAAACCTTCCAACTTCTCCTAATCCTACTTTTGTGTATTTTTTTTTTAAATGTCATATTGCCAGCTTTTCTAATGATAATCTTTAACTTGAACACATTTTAAACTTTGGAAAAGAAGATAATTATTTGAAGGCAGTCATGCGTAGTTGGTTCGATTTTCAGTCGTATTTTACCTCTTTTTTATTGAGGAGAAAGTAGAAGTATTTATGTTGGGTGCGTTTTTTAGAGCATCAATCATTTTCTTGGCTTTTTTTTTTTTTAAATGCTGGAACAGAACCTCCTTTCCCTCACAGCGCACTTTTGGCAGAATTAGCGCAGTCTTATATATTCAGGAAGTGCGGGTTAATGCAACACCAACAAAATGCACATTTCACTCAGATCTCCCCTCGGAGGAACAAAAACAGTCTTTTATTTTTTTTTTTACTCTTCGTGTCACTCAAAAGCGTCTTTTCTCATTGGTTTTGTCCATAAACTAAATGCGCTGGTCGCGCACGGCGTTCCCGCTCCGTGTTTTACTGGAGTTGGGTTTGCGTGGGGGTGGGGGGTCAGAATGGTAATGGCATTTTCCTGCCAGATTTCTGCTGTAAATCCCGTTTTTTTCCCCTGTTTTAATAGCTTGTCTGAGGCCGAGTACAGAATGAAATCCTCGTTATGAGGTTCACTGCTGAATTCCTGCGTGCCTTCGTTTCTCATCAACAACGAAAATAATTCTCCCCGTTTTTCCACGCAGGCCTCCCGCTTTATAAGAGGACAAATAACGTTTCATTTATTCCTGGTTTTTATGGTGGAGGCGCGCCTTTTGTTGCCCTTGTTGAGTTTTTGAGGCTGTCTGCATCATTTACTGGAACGATGAAAAAGGCCAGATCTAAAACACTATTTTAATCATTTTATAAGAGTTTTTTTTTTTTTTAATTGTTTAAGACATTGACAGCATTGATAACCTTTTGTTCTGATAACTTGTGTTGAACAAAGAAAATAAAACCAGGTACATCATTAGTGTAAAACTTTATATTTAAAAACAAAACACAGTTATAGAGGCTATTATTGTATAATTTTTATAGATGGAAAAATAAAATATATTCAGGTTTCTATTATGACAAAATAAGCCTGTAGCGTTTCAAAAATGCTGTAACTCTGAATATTTAACCTCTCTGGGATGCTCTTTTTTTGTTTTACACAGTTTATGAAGAAACAAGACATTTTTATTCACATTTATTTATATTTATTAAACTTATTAGTTGTGTAATTCACTAAGACGTGATTATTCTTAACCTAAAGCAAATTTTCCAGTTTTTGTTCCTTCTGTCCCAACTGTGTTTTAGTTTTAACTTAAACTGTAGTATATTTGGTAAAAAATAGCTTTTAACATTAGTTTAAACTCCAATGCATTTTTTTAATCATCTCACCCTTCTGTTATTTAAATTTAGCATCTTTTTTTTAAAGTTTTCATTCAGTATATAAAAGTGCAAAAATATAATGCCCAATAACACTTATTTTACATCGTAGTCCTTTGTGTTTATGGCAATAATATTGCATTATTATGTACACATTAAAAAGTAACAGCTAGCTAAACATGTTTGGACGGCTGAGACGCTGCTACATGACAAGAGATTATTTTCATTATTATTATTATTTTCTGTCCAAGTTAAAAGTGAGGACACATTTGGTTCATCTCTGAGAATTGCACAACTTTTTAATGTGGTCGTCAATTACTATACATGTGTGTGTATATATGTGTGTGTATGTATATATATATATATATATATATATATATATATATATATATATATATATATGATACATTTGTAGTTATTAGATCTTAACCATTAAAATATTGAGGAAGTGTTAGCAGTGTTAGCTTTGCACATTTCATTTTGATGTGTCATCAGTGTTTGAGCGCTATTCACATTTCTAGTTGGGTCATATTCGACTAACAAGACTCCTTAAATGCTCTTCTCAAGAGTTTGAGTTACACACTGTAAAAAAATTATACCAGAATTGAACTGATTTAAGCCACTGAGCAGCATGTTTGCTGTTTTGTGATAGTATTAAAACTTTATAACTTGTATTATGAAGTAACAGAGCAGAATCTTAAAACGGTAATTAAATGCTCTTCTTGAAAGATCATTTTGAGAAACAATTGAAGTACATTCAATGCAAGAAATAAGTGAATGGATGATAATTTTTCTTTTTAAAAATGAAGTTTTAACAGGTAACTTAGCTGCTATATGTTATGTTATGTTTTGTTTCTATGAATTTGATTGTTGTCAGTAATCTGTTGTTGTAAAATGTCTGAAAATTCATCTAACGACCACAAGAAAATACATCGTGCCTTTCCTCTGTCTGATGACTCATTTTACAGTCATGCGGTTAGCAGCCAAGAAGTTCATCTCTGCTCTTTTTTTATTTACTCTTTTGTTCCCTTTAAGTCTGACTGCCTCTCAGAGTCGAGTCTGTTTGAACATTTCCTCTCCCTCTCTATTATCCTTTAAATATTTCACTACAACACTCTCATAATTCAATTTTTATACCCACATATTAGCAGATCAATATATGTTAAGTGATTTCAGACTGAGATTAAAGTCGTGGGACTTTTTTAATTGTGAAATGTTCATTTATCTAGCTTTACAAATGGTCGTATGAGATGTTTTTGTTTGTTTGTTTGTGTTTTGAGCTTGTCACAACCGAGCAAGGTCTGATATTGTACAAATTGATTATGTTTGCAGCAAAAGTAATTTAAAAAAAAAAAAAAGGTAGGACGATACTAAAATGGGTCTCAGTGAAGCATCTGCAGGGATGCAACAACACAAACTTTACCCAAGCAGGTTTTTATCATTAATTTCTCTTCAGGAATTAATAAAATATTATTGAATTGAGTTAATTTTTCTCACATTCTGTGACTTTGGTGTATGAGAATAGTTATAGGAAACAGCTGTAAAAAGTTACTAATTTCTGTGATCATTTGCAGACGATTTAGTGTTTATAAATGTTGTCCAGTCTACAAACATATTTTTTAATAAACTTACAAACAATAAATAAGAGTGATAAATGCCAATATTTTTAAATCTGATGAGTTTTTTTTTTTTTGTTCACTCTTATTCTTTACATTTGTAATAATTTTGAGGCTATTTTCTTTAGATTTGTGAGGATACTAAAGAGCCGTTGTGAACCTTAGACAAGTATGCTCATGTATCTTCACCGGTTCGGTGTACACATGTTGTTGGTTTTTATCTTGAACAGACCATCAAGAGGATCAAGATTTGATTTGTTGAGAAAAGACATTCACACACACACACACACACACCCTCTGCTCTGTTCAGCATCATCCCCGTTTGAGGGTTTTAAGTGACACTGATGTTATTACTGACTGGCTTAAATGCGTCTTCTGAGCAGTCTCCATGGTAACCGTCAGCGTGCTGAGTGCAATGTGAGGGACGTCCAAATTAGTTTGTTTTTATCCGCCGTCACATCGCTCAGCTTCTCTTACTCATCCTTTTATTCTGTTTTCCTTTTTGTTTGTTTGTTTCAGTTTGTATTTGTGTAGAAATATTATGATTTAAGGGTTTATTGCGATCACAGACATCAGTATGATCACCGATAGCAACATGGATAAGTTAAATTATATAAAGGAATGAAGAGGAGCTTTCTTTATTAAATACACAGATGTTACTTTTAAAACCTTTGTAAACGAGAAGCTTCCCTCATTTCTCCTTTGATTTAATTAAATTCTCGTCTGTTTTGTTAGAATTTGCTCATTTTTTCTTAAAGCTTCATGCCTCTATATGCACTTATCTTTGGGGAATAATTAAAAAAAACGTCAGATTTGGTTAAAAGTGTTATGGAGCTATAACTAACTTGTATTAAAGTTTTTGCATCTGTATTTTGAGCTCGATTTCCACTAAACACGGCACATTTCTTTAGTTTTGTTTTAAAAAGTCGTTGTTTCAGGTGTGTCGTGGCTCGTCCAGGTAAAGTTTAGCAGACTTAAACTGTGCTGCCAGGCTGATTTTTCAGACAGGAGAGTTTCTCCCTCCTGTCAACATTTCTGAACTTGTTGAGTCTTTTCTTCTAACCGGCCGCTCGTGAACTTTAACGTTTAACATGCTAACCGAGTGCTGCGTGGTCTGACCTTGATGTGAAATCACTCCTGGAAAGTTTGGCAAGACTCTTGAATGTTTTTAGCTCGTGAATAATTGTTTCAGTAGAGGAAAGATGGCCTTGCAGCAGCTACTGGATCTCGTAATCTTAAGACTCGGTAAGGACCAGAAAATGTTCAAAAAGACTGTTGTATCTGCAGAATCATCTGATCTTCAGCCAGATTTTCCAGACCCACACACAGACAGTCCTTCCCTGCTTTGTTTCACTTTATTTGGCTGACAGGAAGCTGCTGGTGGGACTTAACAATCAGACCAAGAACTTTTATGAAACTACACACAGAAATGTCACCACGTGTTTACTTTGGTGATCTGTGGTCAAATACGACCGTCCGAGTTTCTGTTTGTCATCCTGTTACGTGACTGACGAAGCAGGTTTTGTGATGTTAATTTGTCTATCGAGCGTCCGAAGTGTTTGCCCGTGCTTTAAGAGTCTTGAAGTGTTTTTAGAGGGGTGTACCTGCCCTACTAATCCTCGTCCACAGCATGTGAACTCGGAGCAGAAGCCTTCAGAGTTTATCTTGAAGGTGAAACAGCATTAGCTGTTAATGCTTGAAGTTGTGTGAACTGTTGTCTGTAATCTTGTATTAATTTTTTATTTCTATGTCAGAATAGCAGAGGACTTTTGTCTTTTTTTTTTTTTTTTGGGGGGGTTTGCAGTTACTGTCCTCTACCTGTCACAGAGCAGATTAAAACTTCCTGTTTCCTGTGCAGTAGTTACTGGGCGTAACTCTGGTTCAGGTACTTCACAAGATGAGACTGAACAGCTCTCCTCAAAAAGACGGATTTAAAATGGTGTCCTGCATGTTTTAGATGTTTTCCTGCTTCAACACACCCCGACAGAAATGACTGTGTCGTCAGCAGATTTGTGCAGACCTTGATGACCAATAATTAAAGTCAGGTGCGTTGAAGCAAGGAAACATCTACCTGTAGGACAGCGGCCCTCGAGGACCAGGACTGCCCACCCCTGTTTTACATGATTGTGTTAACAGAAGACTGGTGATGATCACGAACGTGCTAAATTATGTCATATCTGTGCTGGAGGTGGTGTCGCCGGTGCTTCTTCACAAACCTTTGGTTTCTGCGTGTGCAGGGGGATGGTAGTCGCTTACGAAGGCCAGTCTTTCTCTGCCCTGAAGAGGCAGTGTCAGCAGAATGGACGTCTGTTTGAAGACCCCGTGTTCCCGGCAGAAGACCGGTCCTTGTTCTACCAGAGAAACCACATCGGCCGTGTCACCTGGAAAAGGCCCAAGGTAAGAAAGTTGTTGGAGAAGGTTTCCACAAACTTTCAGCTGAAGGGAAGTCCCTGTTTTCTGTTTACTTAAACGATCCACACGGACACTTTTAAAGCGTGAGTCGGAAAGCTGAAGAGGAGAAGAATAGTCTTCAAACATTTACGAATATTTGCATCACAGACGAAGGCTCAGCTTTAGCAGCACCACCAGCAGGTCGATGGCCTGACTGGCTGACGGAGAGGGACAGTGGGTGGGAAGTGGAGGTGGTGGTCATAAGACGAAGTCCGCACATAAACAGAGGAGAGTTTACATGAACTGAGGGAAAGGAATTCGTGGAATCTCAGTTCAAAAGCAGTTTTGTGTATTTGTCCTTGTACCTACATGTGTTTTTTTGTTCTTTTGAGGGCACGGAAATGTCTCCCTGCAAATGGAAAGAATTTTTTTTTTTTAATTTGTGATTGAATTTATCATGTGGATGTGTGTAGACTTCAATAGCTACTGAAATGCATTTAATAAATGTACTGCTTATAAGTTGTGCTTATTCAGAGAAATCCATCACTTTCTTCTCTCCACAGGTGTCAGTTAAATATAATGAAATGTAATGTAAAACATAACAAATATACTCAGTTGACCAAACAGCATGAAGTTGATACTCAAAGGGTTTCCTCTTTTTTTTTTTTTTGTTGCAAAGATAAGAAGCAATTACAGAGTAAAAGATATAGCTTCTGTACCTTGCAACGTCTTTGGATGTCAGGTACTCATCCTAAAATAATAAATTAAGGGTTTTCTGGTTAATGGTTGTTACTAATTAATTTAAATGATTAGTAACTAAAAAGACTGATTTTTTTAAAATCAGTCTTTTTGAGGAGAGCTGTTCAGTCTCATCTTGTGAAGTACATGAACCAGAGTTACGCCCAGTAACTACTGTTTATTTTGTATCATGGTCCCATTTTATCAGGATTCAATGACGCACCTGAGTAATTCTTATGAACAGGAAACTTTGCACTCATCTGATAACGGCAGCAAAGCAGCATGTAGTTTTCATCAACACCAAAGCAATTCAGATCAGAGATTGAAGGTTATTAGTCACTGAGGGAAAACACTCAAATATTATTATTATTATTAGTGTGAGAGAGAAGCTGAGCCGCGAAGATAACATTAGGGCTTGTTTGTTTAGTAAAGTGTCCCAGAGAGTGGTAATCCATCCAGACAGAACAATAAACGTGGAGTCCAAACATCAGAGAGTTTGGGTTTTTAAGAGTTGTAAAGGTTAGAGCTCCTGACCGTAAGTAAACCTTGAACCAAAACTGTTTCATTTCCTCGAATTCCTTTCCTGATCTGTCACTAAAACAAGACGGCAGATAACCTCACCCGAGTAACGATTTGTGTACTCCTGACCATAAAAATGAAACTATTTCAAAAGGAGAATCAGAAGGTTGTTAAATTTTTACGACACTGCGGCTTGTCAGTTTCTTTTTTTTTCTCAGTATTAATCCCGTCTGAGATGGTTTCACGCGGTATCAGCCACACCTCAATCCTTCAGCCTCTAAACACCAGTAAGACCAGTGATTGTTCAGGAGTGGTTTATAATTTGTGCAACAGTAACTGCAGCTGTCTGCCGAGCTCAGATAATCATAACATATGACGTTTTTTAATGGCATTATTGCTTAATGGATTTCCAGCTTCTTTTTGGTGTGGTTTAGACTGAACACAATTTAATTCCTTTACATAAACACATTTAAAGCACTTTAAAAATGCAATAGAAACTATGTCAAGAGCTTGTTTTATATTTCATGCCTCACATTCATAAAGTGTAGAAATGGTCATTTTTGTTCAGTTTTTCTGGTTTGAAATTAAAACTGAATCTCCTATTAATTAAATGAATTTAAAGTAATCATCAGATTTATTTCAGCAGTAATTTTGTCTAACAGACTCTATCTTCAGGACTGTATGTATGTAATCATTAAAAAAATAAAAATAAAACTGAAGTCCAAGTTCTGAATGCAGAAAATGCTTTTACTGTTACTCACCCTTAATCTGAGTGGCTGAATTATTAAACAGGAGACTTAAAGCACAAAAGTGGATCATTATTATTGATTTTTTCCAGAGAGTGAGCAGATAGGGGGAAAACTAAACATTACTTTGTTTCTGCTGCGCCCACTGAAAGTTTCACGATAATGACCATAAACCTTTTTTAGGTCAACGCTTGTAAACAATTAGTGAACGTAATCGATCTTATTTTCTCAGCTTCTGTCCTTAATGTGACTCAAAGATCCTTAGTCTTCGTCCACATCCACATATTTAAGGTTTCATGTTAAAACGGTGTTTATTCTGCACCCACACAAGCTTTTTTTTTTTTTTAAATTCATGTCAGAAAATGTCTCCATTGAAACCACATCACATGACCGGTAATGATCATTTGATACAGGCTTGATGAATCGGGGAGGGGTTTGCAGTCACCCCCGGCAACCAAATCAGGAAGTAAGTGTGCAGCTACGTCATCCAAAGCCTCCAAGTTTTGTTCGTCCAGGTTAGACTACAACCCACCACTTACAAATTAGGACGGGGTCTAAATGAAATGGGTAAAGAATGCAACTTTTTCTATTAAATACACATTTTTAAATTAAACTAAACTAAGAATTAAGGATCCTTTAAGGACTAATATCCTTACTTTTAACCAGATCAGTGTTTCCAAATAAGGCTTAAGTTGTAAAATGTCCTTGGTGATGCCTCAGATCAGGTGCTGCCAATAAGCATCCATGTTTTTACTAAATTTTGTAATTTTGAAAGTATTTCCATTTTAAAGGGAAAAGTTGAAGCGCTCTGTGGAGAACATTGTTTTTATCGTTCCAACAACATTGTCGCATCAGTGTAACCATCAAAGACCGGCTGGACCCTTGTTAAGGTGTGCAGCAGTTATGAATCTGTGATCGTTACACCAGCTGACAGGAAGTGAGGTATTTACAGTATCAGAAACCATGACAGAGCGAGCAGCGTCTCCTGCTCTGAGGGGGTGGAGTCGTGTCTGCTGATGGCTTTTTACGCCGACTAACTGGACCACAACAACATGAGCAGTAAACATTTGCTGATGTGCGGAGGATCTGAAGTCACCGCGTCGATAAAGCGGGAGAAGATGGTGGTTGGTCTGTAACAGCCTCTTAATTATGTGTCGACGGACTCACAAAACCCAAAAGTGTTTAGTGGTTATCATCCAGCCTGAAATCCTTCGTTAATGACAGTTTAAGTCTGTGTACTTATTAAAGTACTTTAATACAGCTTCTTCAGGGTACAGATGGTGTAAAAAGGGGAGCCAGCAGGTGCGTTTCTGTTGCCTCCTGGATTATCGACTCACCTGGTTTTTCAGGAGATTCAATAATTCATCACAAAAATACATAAAAAGCTGGATGTTAATCTAAAGTCATTAAAAGCTAGTTTCCAGCTGTTTAATATGATGTAGTTGTTGTGCTAATAACACTACTTAATTATTTTGCATTAAATAAGGGCTTTACCTTCATTATTGACTATTTATAAAGACTAAATACTTTTTTTTTGTTGTTTTGAAGAGAAGTTTCACAGGAGGAGATGAGTCGAGAGTTACTAGAATTAGGCTATGATTAATCAAAAAAGACCTTTTTAATGGAAACACTGACCCCTGCAGCGCCAACTTTACCACATATTCAGAGTTTGAATTTTCTCTTGTTTATAAGTGTGATTTAAAAACGCAACTAGCCTCTATTTTCCCACTCTGACCCACCAGGGTTCCTGTTCTTCAGAAGTACACTAAATATTTGGGTGTGTGGAGTTTGCAAACTTGAAATGTCGGCTTCTAACTTGAGAATATGCAATAAGTAACATGGCTTTTGTTTTCATAGTTCTGGTTCCTGTTTTTTTTTTTTTTTAAATATCTGCCGTTGAAGTTTCTGTGGGACGGGCCCGTGTGTCTCCACATGCAGTAGTTAGTGGTTTTGTTGGTGGGTGTGTGCCCACTCATCATCTCTGTTTCTCCGTGAAACCTCAAGCATCTTCTCCTTAACTGAGTAATATTTTACCCTCCAGTTATCTTACATTAGTTGACTGACTACTAATGCTTCACATTGATTTAAAAACACACATCTAGAGGATCGTCCTCCTCGTCGTTTGTGTCGAGGAGATAAAACGTGGCTGCGACACTGATTTGGGTTTTATCTTTCCAGGACTTGAGCAGCGATCCACATCTGTTTGTGGACAACATCAGCGCCCACGACCTGCACCAAGGGCAGCTGGGAAACTGCTGGTTCGTAGCCGCCTGCTCCTGTCTGGCCTCCAGAGAACCACTGTGGCAGAAGGTGAGACAAAAAAAAGGTAAAAAGGTAGATGAATCCAGAGCGCTTTCAGAGATCAAACGAGAAAAGTCTCCGTAGCGACTCGTCAGGACTTCACGAACAAAACTCATCACGTGTGTTCGAAAGCTCTCACAACAACGATAGACGGGTGGCGAGGTCGAAAACAAGATCAGACAGAGGCGAGTCTTCGGAGGATCCCGTCGCTGACCGTCGGCAAATGAAAAGATCGACCGCCTTTTAAAAAAATAAATAAGTAAATAAATTAGTAGTTAGTTCAGTTACAGCAGATGAAAAGGGGAAAATGTTTGAAATAGTTTCAAATAATCAAAAGATAAAACAAAGAATAATGACTAAAACTGCTTCAAGAAAGATTGCACACATTTGTCGTTTTTATGTTTTTATAATTACATTATTTTAGCTTGAATATTAATACAATTGTTTTCCTTTTAATTTTACACATTAGCCATTCGTTTGACTGCGGGGAGGTAACCAGGTGTGTGTGTGTGTTAACTCTGCACGTGTAGAGTTAAAACACACATTATTAATTTATTCATTTTTATATATATATATATATATATATATATAAATATATATATATATATATATATATATATATATAAATGTTGCATCTGCATCTG
>JAOWBL010001840.1:0-14643 GCA_028564865.1 Zenarchopterus dispar
GGGGGGGGGGGGGGGGGGGGGGGGGGGGGGGGGGGGGGGGGGGGGGGGGGGGGGGGGGGGGGGGGGGGGGGGGACCTTAAATGACTCTCCATTTGATTTCCTGCCAGAAGCAGCTCTGAGACTGTGGGTCAGGTGGGCGTCTGGCCAAGCACCACAGAACACAGACTCCTTGGGTTTTTTTTGTTATATTTCACTGCTGCACCTTCAGTCAGTCACTGATGATATGACCATCAAATGAGCTCTCGTGTTCCTTCTGAACTTTGAGACATGAAACCCTTGTGTGCACGCACTTGCTGGACATAGTTTATGTGTTTATGTTTTGTATTCTTCCACTTTTTGTGTTTGAGCAGCATCTTGAAATTGGAGGATTCATTTTTAGATTACATTTACTCTAATTTAATGTTAAAAACGAACAAATCTGCTGGAGTGGGATATAGTAACAAACTTTTATCTGTGAATGTAAAAATAGAAGAATCGTATAAACATCTATATACATCAATGAAAGGATTCTTTATGAATTTCTAAGCTACAAGTGTTCACTGACTAATGAATTGCAATAGGATGCTAAAACCATTTTTTGTGGAAGTTCATTTCTCTCAGTGTAAAAGCAAGAGTTGCAAGAGATTATAGTTAAATTTGATCTAACACCCTGATCCAGAAACAATACATGAAATCAAAATAAAATGAGTTTCTGCTGGATGCTGCAGAGCAACAGAGCTCTGGCCTGAAACACCCTCTCATACTTGAAGACGGCCTTTTACCTACACTTCCCCCTGTAGAGAGCGCGCCCCCTTGTGGTCACTGGACAGAGTGCAAATGTTGCCCTTATTTAAAGTCAAATTATTCAAATCTCTTAGATGATGTTTGTCCTTATAATGTTTTCAAATACTGTCAAATGTATTTGAAATATTTCAGTTTTCTAATTCACATAGTTTCATTCAAATTTCATACCCAGTAGGGATATTCACCTTCAACTTCAGACCAGATATCAAGAAAATCAGTTTTACTATCTTTTTTTGTGTTATTGATTTTATTTATTTATTGTTGATTTTGTTATATTTGTGACAAATGTAAGTAACTTAGAACAATTTTAGACAAGTGTCTTGATTTTTGAGAAGGGTTGCATATTTATGTGACAGACAATGTATGAATTGGCACCAAGAGAAACATCTGTTTATCTGGTTAGAAACTCACCTGTAGCTGGAAGTTCAGTGCAAATGCAGATTTCACTGACTCGGTGTCGGAAGATTCTCCTGCTCTCTCTCTCATATGTAGATCATCTAAATTTGTTTATCCTTACTCTGGATGCTTTACTTGGCCCTAATCTACATGATTCCCACTCAATTTACCATATTAAACACCGCTCTGCTGCACATTATCAGTTTCTGGGAAGAAGAGGATGCGTTAGATAGACAGGCATTTAAATGGGAAGATTAACTGAGGATGCACGACAAATTATTAATGCAGGAAATGGGATGAGAAATGTGAAACACAAATGCTGATAATAAAAATCCAATTTTGTTATGTTTCTATAAGCTTTGACTAAAATGGAAACCGTTGGTTAGATTCTGCTTTGTATGTAGTAATTCCTCTTTTTGATGTTTTACTTTGCTCTTCCTCAGCCTTGTTAGTATTCATGAGCGTGATTATGATCGCTCTCCTTGACTTTGAATCCGCTTATATTTTCTTACAGTTTCACAAAATGAATTTGTTGTTGTGAGATGCTGGTTGCAGAGCGCTGCTCGGTCTGCATGCTCCATTTTTAGCAGCTCGACTGCGTTAGTGAGAACATGTGTTGAGGGACTTCAGCTGAAAGCCAATCAGTCTGATATGGTTTTATACAGCTGCTGACAGATTATTGAATCTGTTTGTGTAGTTTCTTTCTTTTTCTTTTTACAATTCCCTGTAGAACCATTTTACTCTGGATCTTGGTGCCTCTTTGGTGAGCAGATGTTGTTTTAATTAACTTCAGAGAAGATATTTATTTGAACGCAAAGCTTATCCCCTTGAAACTGTAACATAGGCTCTTTAGGAAATTGTAAGAAAAAAAAGGGGTTCAATATAAAATATATATATTTTCAAAAATGTCTTGTTTGAAACAAACTGTTTGCAATGATTAATGGTATATTTAAAACATTCACCAGAAATATATTCAATTATTTGCACAGCACGTGTTTGTAAAACGCTCTGTAGGTTTCTATTGAGAAATAATATAAATGTGATTAAAAGCCTTGTTGTTTTGGCTCAGGTGGAAAGGTTTGAGCACAGTTGCTGTAAAAGTCATCCAACAGCTTGGTTGGTATCATTTTGACTGAGTAGATTTTAAAAACTCTATTTGAGCACTGATTGAATTACTTTTGCGTGTGGGATCCAGACAGAAGACACCAAGACCGTTTAAAGTCCAGAAACCAGAGTCTGAAGGTGTGAGGTAATCAACGAATCAGCAAAGTTGCTTGGATGATAAACGACTCTGCATTTATGCACTCGGTTGACATGATGAATTATTTAGATAAATGGGAAAGCTTTGACAGCTTCACTGGTGATCAGAAACGGCCCACTAAATCCCACAAGAGCTTTTGCAGAAACTCTGAGATCGTTCACTGCATGTGAGGACAATTTTAAAGCAGATCAATTTATTTTATGGAACTTCATGTTTTCAACCCACGACACTGAAGAGGAATATACTGTATTATGTCTTCAACTACATTTAACTGACTCCATTTTTAAACTGAAAAAAGTGAACATTGTATAATAAAATACTTTTAAAAAAACTTTTAAACTGCATTTATAACTTTTTTGACGTCATCCCTCAAAACGTAGTGTGTAATTGGGATGAAACAATTTTGATAAACGTGCTCACAACAGGTTATGATTTAACCCTAAAGTTTTAACATCATGTCTTTTAACAATACTCAAATGGTGCAATATCAAAGATTAAAGGGTTGTGAAAAGAAAAACAGAATTGAGAAGCAAACGGAAACAAAGGTGTTTTTCTTTCCTCTCCAGTGAATTATCTCACAACCTTGGAGAGTTAGGATCTCCTTCTCTGGACATAAATTCGTTAAAACTCCACTTCCAGCAACTGTGACAGAAGCTGATGCTTCAGTATTCATTACTTGAATTTATGCTGCATTTTCTTCCTCACTGGCTTAAGGTTTGTAAATGCTGATTATGGCATTTTCATTCCCTGTAGGACTTTATCTGGCTCTCACATTATTGTGGAGCAATTTTGAACGTTTTTTCTTTAATTGTTCATTGAAGTTTTATGGCATTGACTTCTGCACAACTTTCTCAAGGTCACACTACAGCCTGACATAGGGATGAGGTCTAGACTTGGACTAGGAGATTAAAAATCTTGATTTTGTTTTTTAATAGTCATTCTGATTCAGTTTTGACCAAGTTTGACCTGTCAGACGGATTTGCCTCAGTAGTTCTCAGATAAACATACAGAGGAGTTCATGGTCGACTCAATGACCGTGGCTGTAAAACCACCCCAGTCACCAACTCCCCACAGCCACGCTTGACAGTGGTTATTAAGTGTTTCTGCTGAATTGCTGTGGTTGGTTTTCATGAAATACAGCAGCTTTATGCACCATCATTCACTTTCTGTGTATTCAATGGTATCTTGGCATTTAGGTAAAACTACTCCACTTTGGTGTCATCAATCCATAGAAAAATGTCCCAGAAGTCTCGTGGGCTGTTGAGGTGTAGTTTTGTGGACCTCAGTCGAGCTTTCGTGTCCTTTTTTTGATAGTTTTTTTTTTTTTTTTAGGTTTTCTCCTGCCAACTCTTGCAACAAAGAGTGATTATTCTGTCTTATTTTAAGTGGGGTAAATTTGTCCAGGCGTCCAACTGTGGGAAGATCTGAAGCTGTCCTGAATGCTTTGCAAGTTATTTGGATATATTTTAACAACCCTTTCTAGATTGATGTACCACAAAAATTGTTTCTCTAAGACAAATGCTCATTTCTTTCCCTCTTGGTATTGCATTTTGTGGTCCTGAGCACTCAAGACCAGAAAACTGGTATAATTTCTGCTTTTACAAAAGTCTGTACACTTCCTGATGATCGGGTCATTGAGGCTGATTTTTACCTAATACTAAAAAGATGCCTTTTCTTACCTTTGTAAAAACATATTTTAACATGTAAAAACATGACATGAAAACAGTGTGTACTAAATTTTGCACATATTTGTAAATAGATTGCATAGCATTGCTCATGCGCAAGCATTTTCATGCACAAATGTAAAACAAGTATGTCTGCTTTGTGGTATTATATCTTGAATTTTTAAAGAAAATGTTTTTTTTTTCCACCTCCAAACTGAGATGCTGTGATGATTTGTAAACAAAATAATGAGGAGCTGTGGAAAATAAATTGGTTGGGAAGAAAACAGATTGTGACATTCTTGATTTGCTTCCCTCCAGGTTATGTTATGCACAGAAAGAACAATTAACATTTTCTTGGTCATAAGCACAGGTACTCGGCAAATGTGGGACACGGGTTATTAAATTTCTGTCTCCGGCACTTAACACAGGAGAAAATGGTAGAAAATATTAGAGGAATACAAATGGCTGGAAGTAAGGGGAATATTGCTAGTGTGTAATGATGTTTATATCAGAGGTGAGGATCAGTATTTTCTCCATCACTACTGACATGGTTAAAGTGGTCGCACATCAGACAATATAATTAAAATACGGCAATGTTTTGCATCTCGCTCCTTATCTGGTCTTTTAGAAGTTCAATGTCAGATGAAGGATTGCTCTTTTTCACAACCTCACACACTAGCATGCAATTAACTCTTGTTGCCAATCAATGGATGCGTGACTGGTTTATAGAAATAAATTGCCTGGAAATGAAGGCAGGAGACATTTTCAGGCTTTTCATGTCATTAATAAGTTTGTGCCATGCCGGTGTTGAATCACATTGAATAGATGCTAACTATACTGGCAAAGCAGGGTTAAAACCATGGCTTTCTGAATCAAAAGATCTGTTTTTGAAGAAGCATTTACTTTACAACTGGATTCATTGAAACTACTATAAATATGAGGCCAAACAAATGTTGAAAGCTTATTTTATCTGTAGGAGCTCTTTGCTGTCTCAGCTCTGATGGTTTATGTTTAACCATAGTTAACCTGTTCAGAAAGTAGCAGATCGATCATTAGGCTTTCAAGGACTTTCAAGGACAAGGTGATTTTGAAGTCTTTGGAGGATTGAAGATGAACACGATTGCTGTCCTCTGCAAAGAAATGACCTTTAAGGGCATGTTTGAGAGATTTTAGCCCTGCGTGCTTCAGTCCCTCCTTTGACTGTGTTTGCCTCAGTATTTTTTTTCTCTCCCTAACAAAAAGCTGTCAAACAAAGCTGTAGGAGCATTATCAAATCAGAACTACAGCATAGACACTTGTGCCATGAAAGACTTCCACTCAGGGAATTGAATACTAGGAGACTGGTCTACTTTTTTTTTTTTTTGCATGTAAAATGATATTTCTGAAATTAGCTTGCCTGTATGAAACATTTTTAGAGCACAGAAGAGAACATGACATTGTTTTTCTTTTCATGGATCTTAGTATTAATGTCCCGTTCTAATCCTTTACAAGAGCTCAACTCCCTGAGCCAGACAAGTTCTGGATTCAGACAAAGTAATTTAGCATGCAGATTAATGCAATTACCAGCTCCTGCAGGAGCCAGCTTATTAAACACATTTAATTCACATGCATTAACAATTAGACTAAGTTGGAGCTATTAAATAATAGACATAA
This sequence comes from Zenarchopterus dispar, assembly GCA_028564865.1. Lineage (NCBI taxonomy): Eukaryota > Metazoa > Chordata > Actinopteri > Beloniformes > Zenarchopteridae > Zenarchopterus > Zenarchopterus dispar. The sequence goes on from JAOWBL010001840.1 coordinate 5,758, forward strand.
CACAAAAGTGGCTCGCCAGCACAGTTTGTCTCTCCAAACACATTTGCATAAGTGCTTGCCCTTTTCAAACTGAAGCATACATTAGCGGTTGCACCCTCTTCCTGAAGTCAAAACAAGAAAAACATCCTATTTCTTCATTTATGTTCGTAGATGAGTCAGGCTCATTACTCTAATTAAAATAATGAAAGTCCTGCTGCCAGGTTTGTCACTTCAAAGTACTATTTTGGCTTGTGTTTAATTTCTTCTTTAGCGTTTGAACTCTCTTTGAGTCATGCATATGAGTACACGTGCGTGTGCATGTGTGTGTGTGTGTGTGTGTGTGTGTGTGTGTGTGTGTGTGTGTGTGTAGTCTTGGACGAGTTAGTACCCCCTCTTTTATTCCATTTCATGAATAATAACAAATCATAGTAGATTTTGGTGTTAAGCAAATACAACCTTAGAGAAACAAAAGCATATTTTTTTCCACTGTCATTATTTATTTAACAAACATGAAGCCAAGAAGAAAACATGTGGGTAATACTAAGTACCTCCATAATTCAACAGCTTAAAGCAGGGCTGGTGAATCCAGGTCCTCGAGACCTACTGTCCTGCAGGTTTTAAATGTCTCCTCCCTTCAGTACACCGTTATATAAATGACTGTCATTAACAGACTTGTTTAGACCTTGATGACAACTTGCTAATGATCAAGAATTAGAATCAGGTAATGCAGGGAAACATCTAAAACATGCAGGACGATAGATCTTGAGGACCTGGATCTACCACCACTGGCTCAAAGCCTTTATCACCTTTAGTAGCAGTAATAGTCGTCATCACCTGAGAGACGTCATCGGTCTGCTGCGTTGTTCGAATGTTGGGCTTCAGTTTATTGAGGTTTGGGCATTTGCGTCGGCACAGCTCTTTCAAGGATTTCAGTCAGGTTGAGATCTGGACTTGGACGAGGCCATCCCTTAACCTTGGTTCTTTTATTTCTCAGTCATTCTGATGCAGATTTGTCTGTGCACGTCAGATCATTGTCCTGCATGATTCAGTTTTGAGCAAAGCGTAGACGTCAGACAGACGGGTTAACATTTGCTTCTTACTCAGATGTACAAAGGAATAAATGATCTTTTTCATGTGTCATGATTTATTTATCAAAGATAAATTCAAAAGGACTAACAAATAAAACACGTGGGCAATGTGATGATTTAGTAGCTTGAAAATCTGACTTTAACCTCAATAAATGACTTGATTATTCTTTCACATTGATGTGGGTCAAGATTGTTTCCATCCTCTTGAGCTCATCTGTCCATAAGATGTTGGACCGGAAGTCTTGTGGCTTCTTCAGATGCAGTTTTGTGAAGCTCTGTCATGCTGCCGTGTTCTTTTTTCTTTTTCTTTTTGTATTTTTCTGAGCATTTCATGGTCCGACCCTGGGATAAATTTACTAAAATGTCCACTCCTAGATAGACTGGCAGCTAAATGCCTTGTATGTAAAAGAGAGCTTTGAGAATAGTTTAACAACCCTTGATAAGCAGCAAATATTACGTCTCTATGACCATTGCTTATGTCTTTCCCATTTGGCATTATGTTTACACACACCTGAATGTTCTAGACCAGCAAAACATTTTCTTGTACAGAGGTCTGCAGATGAGCAGTTAGCGCCTGTCTGAGATTCACCCCCTTAAATTACATGGACACACTAAGGGAGGTATTTAGTATTTTGCCACATGATTTTTTTTCTTTTTTAATAAGTTTTACTGAAACAAACAATCATAGAATCAAAATATTACAACTAACTTTCGTACATGACAGGACAAGATATGCAGGAAAGGTTTTCCACGCAGAGCAGCATGCTAAGCCAGGACAGCAATACTGAGAGCATTTTTGTGTCGGTCTGGTCGTCAGTGCTTCCACTGGCTCCACTGCACGCTTGAATGTCTTTCAATTTAGTGACTCTGATAACTCCACACTCTGTCCCTCTCAGAGATAAAAGTTGAAATATCATAAATGACTTAGTAACTGCCCTTTTGCCCAAAGAGAGCTGGGACAGGCTCCAGCAGTCCCCCATGGCCCTGAATAGGAATAAGCGGATATAGATAATGGATGGATGGCTGGACTTAGCAACTTCACACAAGTTTTGGCATGCAGCAGCTTTACCTTCCTCCATCTACTCCCACATATTTCTCTGCTTCCCTCGCAGCTCATTTGTAAGAAGTTTTGAACAGATTGGATACCTTGCTCTGTTAGCTTTTGCAAATAAATGCAGGAATTGTCAGCACATAGGACAGGTGTGTCTTGGGACAAGTGGGAAATTTCTTGGTATTAGATTGTTTCTTTTGTACCAATGAAACATGAATGCCACTGAATTTTTGATTTCATTTATTTGGCAAATTTTTTGAGTTGAAAGGCATCGAATGAGACAAATACTGAACAAGAAGATATTATGCATTATTTTTGTAATGCTTTTAGTTGCATGGGCTATTGCTTAGAAATCTCAAAGATGTCATTTAGAAAGACACTTGGACCCTAGAAAAACTGCAGGCTACAGTGTGTTAACATGCTGTGTGGAGACAGTGATAAAGAAGATATGGAGTTGTAATTGTCTCTAGTTTTAAATGATCCTCGAGAGTGTGAATATGTGATAGTGGGATAAGTCCCTTTTTCTAAAGCCTCTGCAATACATCAACAAGGGACATAAGCTCTTTCCCATAGCACTGCATCAGAATATTTCTCAGATATGCATTAATCTGTTATGTGTGTGCTGTGTTTTTTTTTCTCCATACCTGCTTGGCAGTGTCTCACTTTGATGCAAAACAATTCCTTTGATGTCTGAGATAAATTTTCAATGCAGATGGCCCAGGGCTCTGCTATTATATGCTGTCATTAGCTGTAGGGAAGGAATGAATTTTGGTAAATACTCTGTAAAAGATAGATATCAATCTCATACCTGCGTTGTAAATGTAATGTCTGCAGTCGGCTTAGCGTAGTATAATGATTCGGTCCTAAAAGCTCACTAATCAACAAACTTTCAGTAAGATTCAGTTCATTGTGTACGTAACCTTCTGCAAATACACATCTTATGATACATGTAGTTTATCAAACAAATGACAGTCATTGTGTAAGAGGTAGAGGATTTGTATTTCATATAGACCCAAACAAGCAGTTCCTACAGTTTCAGATATTATTATTATTATTATTATTATTATTATTATTATTATTATTATTATTATTATTATTATTGTGATTATGTACTAGTTCTTAAAACCTCAGAACTGAAAGAGGGTCTATTCTCTTTTTCAAAAAACTACATTCATGTTTGTCAAAAAACTCTGCTACTAAATAAAGTGTATTTCATAGGAAGAAAAGAATAATTAACACTCCCCTATTCAAACTTTTCTGAAACATGCTGTTATCAAATCTAAAATGAGCATACACTGTATTTTCAAAAAGTTTATATATGAAAGTGATTGCATTCCTGTTATTCACAGAAAACATCCCAACAGCAGCTCTGGTCCTTCATTCATAAAACTTGTCTTCTGTGGGTTTATTATAATACTAACCTCTCCTGGTTGATGTAATTTGCCAATGAGAAACCAGTTGTGTATCATAAATCAACAAAGAGAAGGCTGTAAAAGATCCTTTCATCTTCTTGGTAACATTAAAAAAAGAGACAGTGGTTGAGAAAAGGTTAGAGATGTTTAACTGTAATTGTACCATTGCCCACAGATAGCTCCTTTTTGATGCTGAAAGCTGGCTGATAGTGATAACCTGATATTTTTACTTCATTTCCTCCCCCCTTTAGGATTAAAAATGTGGAGAGGTTACTCTATCAGCCTGAAACAGCCAGACTAGTTTGCTATGGAAGAGTGAGCTAAAATACCTGTTAAAAGAAGTGTTGGCAGAGACCTCTGTCTCTCTGCAACAAAGTATTAAGTTACCATCCTTTTTTGTCAGTACCATTTTCATTTGTGGTAATATGTAAAATATTCAGGGCTTTTTTTTTATGAATGGAATATGACAGGATCAAAGTGCAGGCCTAGAAATGCATTTTGAGAAGGTGGAACCAATGCCAGAAAACAGTCAGCAGGGAGCAGGAATGAGTTGGAGAGGAAATGGGTCGAGGGCAAAATGGATCTCATTCCTGAAGTAATCTATTGCAACCCTGTCGACTGTTATCTCCAAGTGGAGATGATGTCAAACAGTTTATCATTGCTACACTGTCAGTGGTGGTAGAGTGTGATGCCTACACAGAACCGGAGTTGTGATAGTCATAGTTAGCTTGACAGCAGATGATAGGCACTTCTCTGGAGATCTTATCCTGGGCAAGCTTCAGAGATCAGAGTTTACCCTTCTCACAAAGTTTAAGCCATATATAAATGAGTCCAGCTGCGGTTTTTATCTGCTCATCAATCTGCTGTATTGATCGAGCACTGCTCAGGCTTTGAATGACGTTCCCCAATTAAAAGCCACAGTGCGTTAAGTGAAACTGATTATAAAAATAGGTGTATTTAATGGTGCAGTCTAAAAAAGAGCGTAGTCCTACTGATCAAAGTTCCCCAATCAATCAAGGTCAAGAAAGTGGCTAAAGAAGCAGGTTTAAGTTCACCCATCCAAAAAAACAACCCCCCCCCCCCCAAAAAAAAACCCCAAACAAACAAACAAACAAACATGATGCTGTAGTTAGCAGGAATACTGGTCAAAAACAGGAGACCACTGCAGGGTCCACCTAAAAGAAGATTAAATGTGGAAAACATAAAAGACCAAAAAAAAAAAAAAAAAGAAAAGAAAAAAAATCAAGGATACAAAAACAATACAGCAGACAAATATTGTTTGCTATTAGCCAGCACAATTAATGCATCCTATATTTATTGATGTCCAGTATATGTTTGACTTTGCACCCACGAGTCAGCAGAGAGCAACAACAGTTCCCACTTAGTCAGACCTTTCATATCATGTACCAAAAATGTCTTAACAAATTAACATACTTCAATGTGTGCATAGCAAACATCCTATAAAGAAAAAGAAAGCGACAGAAGAGAAGCTTTAAAAAAATAAAGAACAAACTAAGTTTCTGTCTTACACTAGTTTTTCTATTCTGTTCCTGCTTTTTACTGCTTGACTTGTATTGGTGTCAACTTCCTTCTCACACCCCCACTGTGACATTTGCATATGGTAAATCTGTGCCATGAGTGAACATTCAAAGCAGCAAAAATGTGACAAAACCTCAGTCGTTTGTCTTCTCTGTTCAGTCACATGTGTGATGTGTGCTTGGAGATGTTTTTGTATGACATCCCTTCAGAAATGCAGTTTTTTTGGTGTTACAAAGAGCACTTGCTGTACTGTGATACAAATGAAACAACCATTTTTGTAAGGACAGTCGACAGAAGTGTAAATGTTGCTATAGTGCAGTGGGAAACTGGTGTTCAAACTGAATAACAAAGATATTTTTTGTAAGAGTGTCGTTGATGACAAATATGTCCAAAGAATCTACAAGAGGGAATGTAGCAGAAAAGGTTTGTTTTGATTTGTAACTTTGGTTACACAGGCCGATGGCAAAAATCTGCTTTTATTTCCAGAAACAAAACAAAACAAAACAGTGTAGTTCAACCTCTCGTGGACTGCATATTTTGATGTTGTGAATTTCAGGTATTCAGAGCTGCTGCCAGTATTCAGGTTCAGATTTAGATTTAAATCTAGACAACTCTATCAATCCCAGGAAGACTGATCCACCTGAGGCTCATCACATCTGCAAACACCCCAACATGTTAAGTCCCCTTCAATACACAAAAGGATGTTCGTAAAAGTCAGCAAAATTAGAAGATGCAATAAATAATAATAGGTATTATTTTAAAATACCATTTTAAACATGTCATTTAAAATCACTGCTGCCTGAATTTAATAACGTGATAGCAGAAGGAATTAAAGATTTGGAGAACTGATTGGTCCCCCCTCAGAGACGGATGATAACGGTGACCTGAAGGCATCGCCACAAACTCAGCTGACAAAACACGATCAGGTTGGTTAATATTGTTTTTTTTTTTTTTCACTTTCCTGACCACCTGATTCTCCAGAGGGAACATAAATCTCTCTGTTTGGCCCCGATAATCTTGGAACAAACCTTCACATTGACTTGCAGCTTATTCTTGTCCTCAGTGGAAAATCCTTTGAGCCAACCGACAAAAGAAAATGACTTCTGATAAAGAAAGAAAAGACTTGATAAAAGAAGAGAAGTTAGATAAAACCACCTCACTAACGTTGAAAGAATTCAGCTCCTTTATCAAAGAAAGTCTCTGTGTTAATGTCAAGCTTTAGTTTACATAATTACAAGATATTTCTAAGACTCTACAGTGTGAGCATCTTCATTTATAACACCAAGTTGATATTCACTATTGTGTCTGAAATCAGTGATCAGGTCTTCTGGATTTGAGGTTGTTGTTGAAGTGAAACCATTTAACTCACAGGGCCATGACCAGACTCTGAAAAGGGAGAATTTAACAAGAAACCTGTTCTCCTGAGAGGTCCTACAGTGATAAACAGAAGGAGTGACAATACACAACCTTGATCTGAATCTGTGTTTGCTACAGTCTTCTGGGGCTTTCGTCCATTCACAGAAACCTGCTGCACCATGGTAACTGGGAAAACTCAAAATAAGAATAGGAAGCTGGTCTGGCAGGTTAAAGTCAAGTGCAAGTTTTTTTTAAGTCATGAAATGAGGATGTGATGAGGTTGCAGCTGTAAGTGAAGATTTACAAATAATTTATATTCTATCTGGAATATTTAAACAACTATAATGTCACACTCAGACCTTCAGTGTATACAGTAAGATTATCGTAACAGTAAGTAGATTATTCATGGTTTCATTTCTTGGGAAAATGTTTTATTTTTTAAAATGGCACTCAAGCAAAGAGTGCCAACAAGCGAATGGCTACTGCACCACAGGGCTTTTGTCAGGGGTCTTGTGATCCTGTGGACTGCATGCCCATTAAAAAGAGAATATTGTTCTTTTTATTTGACAGTGAAATAAATTGCAAAATGAAGTGCAGAAATAAAATTGCACATTAAGTATTTATTGCCAGATGAGGTGGCTTGGGCATCTGGTGAGGATGCCTCCTGAACGCCTCCCTGGTGAGTCTCCCGGGGAATGTGTACCCCAGCACACATTGGAGACACTATATCTCTGGCCTGGGAACGCCTTGGGATCCCCCCAGATGAGCTGGACAAAGTGGCTGGGGAGAAGGAAGTCTGGGCCCCCCTCCTTAGGCTACTGTCCCCGTGACCTGACCACAGATAGGCAGAAGAAGATGGATGGATGCATTTATTTCTTCTGCTCTGCTATAAAATAATCATCCTTGTTCTTGTTCTTCTTCTTCTCCTTCTTCTTGCTAGGGAGAGGGTGGGATTTTTGAGCAGATTCACAGTTTATGATTTTCTACAATGGCAAAGATGGGCACTATTTGCTCCTTTAAATAGACAGATTAGCTCAAATTTACAACTGGAATTAATCATGTGGAGGGGTGTACAAGAGTGCGGATGTTGTTGCATTTCCTGAATGAACTACCTGTGGTGTTGCCACATTTATAAATACTTAAGCAGGGCATTATATCACATTGTTATTGGGCAAAAATGGAAAGCATTCAGTGTGTGGAGGATTAGTCAATATTCAATTAACCCAGGCAGACAGTCACGGCGAGTGTTTATCAATACCAGTTTTTAACAGCACAACCACAACACACTTAATTAAACTTTCCACTAATGGCAAGAGAAATGGCAAACAAGAGAACAAAGTAACTCCGCAAAGAACAGCAATGAACGCTGGTCATTTGTGGAAGTCAGCCAAGTTCCTCACTGGCCTAAGGTCCAGGCCAGGTCCGTGCTAGGGTCATATGTGCTTTTATGGCAGTTGTACAGACAGACTGAGCGTTTCAGACATGACAAAAGTAGTTCCGGTCAAAGTACTTGTGTTATTGATGAGTATCTGGGACACTCTGCGACCCTTGACCCTTAAATAATTCATTTCCTGATATTCCACAAATGAGTATACGGAAGTCCTGCAGCATATTGTACAAAGGAGACTATTATACTTTCTTTATATGACTGATGACTTAGCTGTCATGATATTTAAGAAAAGCAGATACGCTGGACTTAAAGAACCCTTCTTTGTAAAACAAGCAGTGAAGCTGATGCCCATCTATTTATTTTATTAATGTACTATATCTTTCCTCCACCAGTCAGCTACAAATCAGGGTCAGTGAACCAGCTGGAGGCTGATATGTGACTGTCTAGACACTGATAATGATCCATTAACATGTGATCAAACGTGCCAGTGCTGCTGATTCTTTAGCAGATTTCCTTAGTAGCTGCACTAACTACTTTGTGTGGCAATGAGTGGATAATTGCTGAGGATTGGACTTGTGGGCAGACGTCAGAAAAAAGAGCACAGAATAAAACTAGAGGGAGAGAAGAGATGTAAGACAGAAATATCACCAGTGACGGGCAGCAAAAGAAGCACTGATGTTATCAGGCTCTCCCGTGGTTGAGAGGGAATTTTGACCCACTTTCTTTACAACAGGGCTTTGCTTCATTTTTTTTTTCTAACTCTTTTAAGCTTACACCACAACATTTAAATGAGGTTGACATGTGGTCTTTGAGCCAGTGCAGAGCTTTAATAGGTTCAAGTCCATTTTGCTCATTTCATTTCATTTTTGTTCATTTCATTTCAATATAATTCAACTCACCTCAGTTCAGTTCAGTTCAGTTGGTCTTAGTTTGACTCAGTTCAGTTTAGTTTGACTCAACTCAGTTTAATTCCATTGAGTTGACTCGACTTAGCTCTGTTCTGTTCTATTCTATTCTATTCTATTCTATTCTATTCTATTCTATTCTATTCTATTCTATTCTATTCTATTC
>JAOWBL010001841.1:0-13396 GCA_028564865.1 Zenarchopterus dispar
TATTATATTATATTATATTATATTATATTATATTATATTATATTATATGAACATAACATGAATATTACTAGTACTAGGCTTGGCCCCTTTCTTACCAAGCAACAGATTTTAGTCACTTGTTGAGCCTATAGGGAAGCTCTTTTGTTTGTGTAACTTTAAAATCCCCTTTAAGTGTCAGGGCATGACAAAAAATTATGATTCAATCACAAACCAGACTTGGTGGTTGATTAGATAGTTAAAATGAAATCCTAACATCAGCTCCCTGTCAAGTAATTTAAAGCCAGCATGATCAAATAAATATATATTTGTTACAGTGAATAAATGTACATTTTTGGTGGCATTTCATTGGAAAACAGCTGTTTTCATGTAGGTATTGTCAACACTGCGGGGTCAATGCTGGATATCATACTGTAGTTGGAATATCTAGACAGTTTAAGTGTAGTTTAGATGAACCCTTGCTTGTTGTGATGCTGCTGTCAAAATCAGATTTGAGAACATCTAAGAATTAAACTGTTGTTCTTGTTAAACAACAGCTGAGTTAGCACATGCTAACGGACCCGCATCAGGCCTCATCAAATTAGGAGATTAACAGAATAATAATCAGGAGCCTTTTCTGTTGTTTAGAGATTAGATTAATATGTTGTTGTACGCTGTTGATGTTATATAATGGAATTACAAAATGCTGTTGTCAAGAAGCAATTAGAGGGGAGAAAATTAAGTTAACTGAACCAAAAAAAAAAGCAAGATGTGCTTAAGAAAAGCAAATATTTTCTTTTCATTTATTTATTTTTTTTGTGTAAATTCAGGTAAATTTATTCCAGCAGAGATTAAGATATTTAACCCTTAACCTCGAGTTTCTCAGTTGTCTGAGCACTGCAGTGAGTCTTTTAATCTTCTAACTTAATTTTTTTCCCCCTCAGGTTTTCAAGAATGTGAAATACCATTCAGGTTTTATGCTTTGGCATTTTTTGAGCTCTCTCAACTGCAAATTTGTGGACTAAATGTAATAACATCTGAAAGCTCTCTGGTTATCTGTAAACTGCATTAATCAGCTCTTCATCTCTGTAGTAATGAAACACAGCAAATACTAAATAGGAGACATCTTTTCCTGCTCTGCTATTATTCAAAAATCAGTTAGAGGTGAGACCCGGTGTTTTTAAAAATCCTGCTCAAGCCATCATCATCATCATCAGTGCTGGGTTGAGGTCTTCAGGTAATCAGTTCAGGTCTCAGCCTGTTTCTAAGCGACGTGGACTCTTTCAGAGACACTTAAATATGTCTTCACTTTGAATCCTGTCACTCTGTCCTTTATTCCCTTGAGGTTCTCTTTAAACCCCCACCCCCCTTTCACACCTAAACCCACCATGTTTCTGTCCTATCTCCAACAGAACAGGCTCTCCCAGCTCAATGGTGAAGGTCTTGTTCTTCTCATACTCTTCATCGTCAATAATTTTCACCTCAATGATCTTCCTGGAGAAAAAAAAAAAAAAAAGAAGAAAGATTACAGTCTAGAAAAGTATTCCATAAAATTACACTTTAAGTTTTATAGGTAAGAATTCACCTGCAGCAAATGTGTCTGGATCGGTCAATAAAAACTGAGAGATTCTCACGCTGCTTCCAGCATATCGAGCAGCAAAGTGGGTCAAAACCGCTGGATGGTTTTCATTGGATTTTTTTTTTTTTTTTTTTAAATCTTGAGTAACAATTAGAGCAAGTCAAAACACGAAGGGTGGATGACTGAGTTGGCTCTCCTCTGATCGTGCTTGCAGAAGATGAAGGTTGGAGCTCATTTTGACATGACACAGCAGGACGCTATATCAGTGTGCTAATCCACCAACACCCCCCCCCCCCCCCCCCCCAAGTCCTTAAAATTTTAATTCAGTGAAGTCATTCACAGCTAAGCCACTTCTGTGGCACTTTCCAACAGAAGCAGCCAGAGGGTAGACCGTGAAACCCCGAGATACGTGTGCAGAAATACAAGTTTAAAAGAGTACATTACAAAAAAGAGGGGAAGTACAGTAGCTGTGGAGATTCAAAAATAGCTCTGTGCACAGAGGAGGCAGTATTTCATTAGACCGTGAGATTAAATGTGGATTCAATCACTCATGCAAGAGAGGGATCTAGCTTGGAAGGAGGAGTGTTTGGGCACATCCTCGTCTAAGAGGGAGATTTTAATGTTGATATGGACAAAATAAACAAAAAGTCAAACCAAAGAATAAAATAAACCTTTTTCAAAAAGCCATTTAAGAACTCTGTTTTGAAATGAAATGAAGAAAATACGTTTATCTTCACAGTCAAACTGTAGATACACGACTGATAAAGAGTAAAGAAAAAAGACCAAAATAAAAAATAAAAAAGATTAAATTAGATAATTTTTGAGCTCCTGCAGGAACGTTTAAGCCATGAAAACATGTACGACAGTTCAGGTGCTTCTTGGGAAATTTAATCCGTCCCTATCTGCCAGGCAGAAAGAAAGAGAGAGCGTTCACTTCCACCTGGTTGTTTCATAATACGCTTCCCTGTCAGACATGTTGACTCTAATGCTGCAAATAGGCTTCAGCTGAACGGAGAGAACCAGAGAGAGAGAGAGAGCGAGGGAGAGGATGGAGAGAGGAGTGTGAGGAGGAGATGGAGGGCTGCAGAAGTGGAAGCACATTGTTTTTCACTGGCGAGCTGTCACAGCAGCGGCAGTTAAAATTAGCTGGATTTGAAACTTCCAACATCACTTAAGCCTCGGAGGGCAAGTCTGCACAATGCCGGAGAAGAAATTAAAAAAACTACTGCTTAGTCAGAGGCTTCACAAAAGGAAATAAAATCACCTACATGCAGGGGACAAAAAGGAAAAGGAGTTGCAGTTTACAGTTACAGGTTACAGCCAACTAGCGATACTAAAAATCCAGCTTTTATGAAATTAAATTAAGACCTGTGCCCATGACAATCTATTTCATAGTTTAACAGCTGGAAGTAGACATAGCATGACTGTCAAACCTTATCATTTCACAAGTCGAAGCACATAAAATAGGGTGGTATTTTTGACTGACACTGGAGAGTTTTTTTTTTTTTTCTCGAGCATTTCTAAAAGTAGCGAAGAAAAAGTAAGAGGATTAAATTAAATGCTAGGTTTATCATCTCCAACATATGCTGCAAACATTTGCATGAATGGCCAGATACAGTCGTTGCTGAACGCTGCTTTCAGAGCCAAGGACCATTTCTTTAACCGACTACATTTGCTTTTTGAATTATTGGTTAGATTAAATGGATTTTACTGCTAGCAAATCATCTGCAGTATATGCCCGCTGCCACTTCTTAGTGGATTTATGGAGAGTTTAGCAAGCCCTGCCATGTGAAAGGTAAAAAAGGATCAAACATAGTGCATAGTATAATGTTAGGAGGAAAAAGAATGAAGATGTGTGCACACACAACTGCAGACATTATGGATCGGTAGAAATGTTATAATTCCTAGTACTTTTGAAGAATTTGTTCCCCACATGTGCAGGAGATCACGCCACAGCATTTTCTGCTCAGCCTCCACGAGTCCACTTCCACGTGTGCAACATTTTGGTTCACGTTTAAACTCTGGTTTTAGAGTATCAGGGTTCTTGGCTGTGGGTGGGGGTGGGGGGTGGGTAAAATAAAAGGGGGAGGGGCTAATGGGCCCGTATTCGTATGTGATGGTAAAAAGAGAGCAGAACTCTTGATTTACCGGTTCATCTTTGATCCAAAACTCACCTATGGTCACGAGTTGTGGCTCGAGACTGAAAGAAGAGGCATGTAGCGAAGAATGTTTGGCCCGAACACGGCCCACAAACGCAGCCACGTATCCACCAGACACGGCCCAAATTAGCATTTTCTTCAAGTCCTGGTTCTCACAACACTTTCTGTAAACCAGTGATTCTCAGCTGGGGGGTCGGGACCCAAAAGTGGGTTGCAGGCCTTTTCCTCAGATAAAGGTAAAGGTACATATTTTAAAGTTTTTTTTTTAGAACTACTTCTTAATTGTTGCACTCTTTTATTATATGTATTTTACTGTTAAAAATGGCTTATTCAATTTTTTTATTGTATTTTATCAACTTTATGTTTTGAGCTTGATCCAGTGCCTGAATATTTTCACTAGTAAAGTGTTATATATGGTTTGGGACGACTCAGGTGACCTAAGACATCTCTCAGGTATGCTGCTATAGGCCTAGCCTGCTGGGAGACCTCCCATAATGCACCTCTTTCTCACTGTTCTTGTTGTTGTTATGAACCTGCGTCCCTTCTTCCCAGCAGATGTTCCTCATCTGTTCTTTTTCTCTCCTCTTTTCTGTCCTCTCAACCCCCAACCGGTCCAGGCTGTCCTTCCTGAGTCTGGTTCTGACAGAAGTTCCTCCAGGTTAAAGGGGAGTTTGTTCTTTCCACAGTCGCCTTGTGCTTGCTCAGGACAGGGGATTGTATCAAAAATTAAAAAAAGTTTTAATCTAACTTGTTGGTGTCTTTAGTGAAGCATTTTTGTTGTTGTTGGATTTGTGTTAACTGGATTACTTTGCAATGAGTTGAACTGTATTATTGAACTGCCTTGAGATGACATTTATCATGACTTAGTGATATATAAGTAAAGATGAAATAAACTAGTACAGAGATATTTAGGGAGTCGATGCTGAGCTTAAGCTGTAACTTATACTGTTGAGTCATTTTGGAACTAATTCACAATTGTTGCACTTTTTTATTTAATGTTGGTGTGTGCTATAAACCACGTCGCAGCCTTTCTATGACCATTAAGCCCCAACAGGCCCGTATCACTCGTGTCATAACCCCGGCTGGGCCCAGCTCATAAACTTCAGGACAGGTGCCCGGCTCCACTCTGAAGAATAAAAACTTATGACAAATAATTTCCGTGGATCACAGAGAGGGAGCTGGTTTCCAGAAGCTTTGGTTTAAGGTTTCGAGTCTGTCTTGCTGCATTTTATTGCTATCTGGAAAAACGAATAAGCACTCGATGACTACTTTATGTAGTCCAAATCTAGAGAATGACATTGTGGCCACTGGAGCAGAGGTTTTCAGTTTACAGGGTGCACTGAAAGTTTAGCAGGAACTCCCGTGTTGTATCGACCTCTCGGCTCTTTTCAAGGCACATAATCACAGCCGAGGTGCTTTTAACCCTTTAACAGTCTGTGTCAGCTATTTTTCTGCACAACTCCACAAAGTACACAACTGCTGTAAGTGGATGTGTATTCATCATACGGTTGTGATTAAAATAAATGTATTTACTATACAGTTACCATGAGACAAAGTACAATAAACAACAACAACAACAACAAATATTGCAAAATTGAAGCCACTCGCTTGTAAAGAGAGAGTCTTCGATTACTCTAAATTACTCTAATCCTTTACCAAAATCACTGCTGCAGTAACTTAATCCTGACAAAAAAAAAAGACATTTTTTCCATCGCCAAAGATCCTAATGAAGTTTAGTAAAAGGTTTTGTTCAAAACTGTTTTTTAAAAAAAAAGGAAATTAGCGAGCGGCAGTCAACAAATTTGACTCCCCCTGTTCAGTATCCAACCACATGACCAAATGTATTTGCACATGCCGTTAGCTAGGTTCTTGTTTTATATAATAAATCAGATAAGAGCATTAAAAAGGCTTTTCAACCAAGACCTTCACGTAAGCTCTGTTCATTTTCTTGTCAGGTACAGCTAACAAACATTTCATTAAAAAAAATCAGTTTTTAACAGCAAGAAATAAGAACTGAGCTTTTGTCTACTGGAATAACTGCAAAAATGAATCCATGGCTCAGAAATGACCAAGAAAGTGGATCATCACACTTCCACGGCTGCCACATGCAGCATGTGACCCGCTGCAAGGGAAAGATGCCAAATGTAGCAACAGCAAAAGCTGTTTCATCGACAGCGAAGTGCGATAATAGAGGGAGATTAAATGGTTGCAGAGAAAGGAGAAAATAAGAGGCGAATAAAAGCGCACGGGAGGAAGGAGGAGTGAAGGAAAACAAAGAGGGAGGAAGAGGAGGATGAGTAATGCACAGTCTCAGATGGGATGTGAGGGGCTGTGACTCATTACACACCGAGTTCACTAAGGTCATCACATCACATGCACGCACGCAGTCCCTGGACCCTTACTTTACCATCATAACCACACCTGAATCAAACATAACCATCTATTCCAACCTTCACCTCAAAACCCAAATATTTACCCTCAAACAGCTCTTTGAGGGTATGTGAGATAGTGCTGTCTAAACAAAAATCCCTCTTTTACCTTCCACTGATGGTCTAACACTCTGGCGACACGCAGTGATGGAGCACAGTTTACTCCACAAACAGGTCACATCCAGTAATATAGCAAAACACAACATGCACACACAGTGTCAACAAAAGCTTTCACTTGTTTGGCATCATGTGCATCACGGAGACTGGGATTTGCATGAGCAGGCGGTCGGATGTGCATGGGTTCACGCTTCTGTAGTGATACAGAAATCAAACACATTAGTCTAAATATGAGCGGAGAAGCAATTCAGCTCAATGCACACAAACATGGCAGGCATAAAATCATGCTCCCACTTAACACCTGGAGGGTTCACAAACATTTTATGCATTTATTTAGCCAACTGCATGGAAAACACACACAGAGAGAGTGCACACAAGTGGTGTATAACGCTTTTATTATTCGTAGCAGTATCCTTCACTTTGGTGGCCTATATAGTCACTTCTACCCCCCCCAGAGTCCCAACTCTCCCCCTTCTTCCTCTTGCTTTCATTACTTGAGGTCGGGTCATTACTTCTCTCTTTTACCGTGCTGTGATAAATCCACACGTCCATTCATCTTACAAGCAGCTCTGCTAAGGGTCACAGGAGGTGGGATCTATACCCCAGCATCAGCCCTCAATAACACATGTGAATGTAAGTAGTGTTAAGGATCAGGCCTTTAACAGCTTCCTTGATGAGCTTGTTAAAATGAAGGGCTGGAAAAATGGTTTCATGGGCAAAGTGCCAACATCAGCACTGATCTGGGAACAGCTGATGGAGCTCCGGGGCCCGAAGTTTGTGCTAGCGAGGAAAGGAAAATTATACCATAAAGAAGCTCCTTCTATGAAATGACAACACCAAGGGAAGTAAAACATATAAAAACGGTGATATCCCCACAATAAAAGAATAAGTAACACAACACATAACAAAAACACAAAACTAAATAGAAACTGTTCACTGAAGAGCTGAGTCGAGATATTCGTCTGACATAAAATGGTATTTTACTGGACTTCATAGAATATCTCCAATCACTGGGGGATTACTTCACAGTCGATCATGGAGATGCTGCAAAATTTAGCCGTAAATAAATAAATAAACTGAGAAACTTCCCTCTAGGAAAAAAAAAAAGTCTTCAAACATGGCCAGTCATGGCTCAAAAGCTCAACCCCCTCCAGGCACTGAAGAGTCCAGAGAAAAGACACTAACCCATGTTGTCTTGCATATTTGCTCTGATGCATGTGTGAATATGGATAAGAAGCTCTGTATGTGCATGTGCACACATGAGTGAATGAAAAAATACATTAAGGGCTTTGTAGAATTGAGAAAAGGTTAAAAGTCCTATACAACTATGTTATCATATAATAACCTAAGTGGTTTTGTGTTTCAGTAACATCTTACAAGTACGTTTCGCCTATACCACAACTAAAAACCAAAATCATTACAATTATACCCTGAATTATACCCCGATGTTCCCACTGTCTCTCAGCTCCACTTTTATACCACAATTCCTGAATTAAATTTGACAAAACTGACAGAGACACAGTCTGTGACTCGATCCGATTCTGACAAATAATGTAAACTGTTAATAAAGACGGCATCATCTCAGTTTCATCTCCAGCAGCTCAGTGGTTAAATCGCTGAGGTTTGCATTGGCTCTACTGTGGATGAGTCCCCCCACGAGAGGAACTTAACTGGCTGTTGTTGTGTTGTGGAGAACACAATCTGGTGCCAAACACTCATAAAAAAAAAAAAAAAAGAAAAAAAGAAGCCCACCCCATCTTACCCTCTTGACAGTTCGTGTGATTACACTAAGCAGAGCTAAACGCTTCAGACCTCTGAGACCTGGCATCCAGCTGGAGTGGTAATGAAAACCCAGCAGTGCATGTACTCCACGAGTTTAAACAGTTACAGAAACTGCAGCTCAGATACTCGGCGTTTACGGGGAGCATCATCACATCCTCCGTCTCCATCATGGACTGTCCACTCCCCTCGACGGCGGACGGACAGTCTACCGGGATGAAAACGAGAGCAAGAAAAATCACAGCTCAAACCTCCCACAGTGACTCCTCGTTTTTTTTTTTTTTTCATTTTCTTCCCCAGAATGATCTGAGACTCAGAGCTCTGAAAACAATAAAAGATATCAGTCATGTAATATCATTTACAACTGTCTCGGTGACTCTCTTTTCCCTCCACTACTGTCTCTTGCCGCTCCTACATTATTCTTAACTCTTCATTTTGTTGTAATTACTTTACTTACGTTTGATATTTTGCTTTAATTATTCTGTTTATTCACAAATAATATTTTAATAATCCCCAAAGGAGAAATTATGATGTTGAGGTGTACAGGTTTCAGTAAAAAATATATAAGAAATTAAGAATGAAAATAAACTTGTTGAAGTGTACAGCACAGAGAGGAGCTTGGTTGAAATCTCCAGAAATCATCATGAATCATGTTTGTTGCCTGGCAACAGCTGTTCGGATGATGTCACATGGAGATTTTGGGGAGGTAACACAGGTGGTTCTGTCAGCATCTGGGATACAGAGATGCTCCTTCACAGTAACCTGCCCAGCGTTAAACCAAATGTTCTCAACAAGAACCGGTCTACTTAAAGTCTTCTCATGTTCTTCAATTGCTTGTGCAGATATAAATAGCCACAATAACTAACGGCAGTTTCGTAATGACCACCTGGATTTTCTACGAACTAACTGGGAACATTTTTAACCAGAAGATGGTAAACATGGATGCCTTCATCTTGGGTGTTATCAGTCTGATGATTCACTGTTTCAAATAGAAAAAGCAATTAAATCTATTTCACTGAGGGTACTATTGGTGGACATTTTCTCTGGCGAGTATGAGATCTGCCAACTTAAAAAAAAAAAAAAAAAAATGGACATCTGTTGTGATAAATACCAGACTTTGCACTTATCTGTACTTTGAGACATCAGTCTGTTTAATAGCATGTGTCAAACAAAATGTCATTAAAATGAGTCATGAAAAAAAACTGGCTTGTCTTTACAACCTATTTGGTGTCTGGTACTGTAACCGTTTAAAAACAATACACAGGTTTACACTCGTCATTAATTGTATTTTATATCCAAACCTAAACTCAATGTGCCTCTGCTGTATTTTTCTGTTGCCCTCCGTCTGCTTCATCTCTCCTCTGCCGTTCTACCTTGTTACTTTTTGACACCTGCTCTCCAGAAAGTTTCTCTGTCAGAGGGGAGTCGGAGCGCCCCGGTCTGTCAACACACTGACACAAAACACACACACTCACACACGCACACACACACACACACACACACACACACACACACTGGTTCACTGAACACAGAGCTGCCAGAAAAAAAAAGTGAAAGACGACGTCTAACTCAAAAAGATTGAAAGAAGAGCCCCCCTCTCTGTGCAGAAAAAAACCCTTGTAAATCCTTTTTATAGATAACTTTTATATGATCAGTGTGTGTGTGTGTGTGTGTGTGTTTACATGTGGTTCCCACAGAGGTGCATGACAGTGAGCGACAGCCTGATTTGATTAGCTGGAAGCTCTTTGCATTACTTAATGGATGAAACCTGCCTCCGTCTCCGTCTCCACTTTTGATTTGCGACCGCTGGACACAGTTGGAGTTGGTCTGTGGATGTGGGGTTTCAGGCAAGGTGAGACAGCACTCCTTATTCTTAGATGGAGAGCACCTCAGTGAAAGAGATTTATGTAAACACTCCACTTTTACCTTTTTTTCTTTCCTGTCCTTTTTACACACCCCAACAAGGAAATTGACCAGACACTAGTGGAAAGATGCTAACAAGAGACAGGTTAACAAAATAAATGGAGAACAGCTGACTCATGTAGACTTTTGAAGTTTAGTGGTAGAGTGTGTTGCATCTTCTGGATCATGTTAATGAACTATCTATTCATGATCCCATTTCCTCATAGCCCGCTATGATAACTGTGCAACTTAAATCACTCAAGTGAAAATACATCCGAACAGCATTCGAGACAAAATAGAATTTTGCTCAGATGCAAAAATTATAAAATTGCGAACTAAAAATTATACCATAACTCTTGTTGTTTTGTGTCAGGTGCTGTGTCGCACTCACGCTCAATCTCCTGTCACTTCATAGGAAATTTTGGCTTAAAATGCCACAAAATAACCTAGAAACAGCAAGAAAGTAAAAAGAAATAAGTGTAGTCATATAAAAACAATGATGACTATGTATTTGGCTGCTGAGTTTAAATAACTATCTTTGGTCCATTTGGTCTTGTAATACCAGCTTCTGTCATGGGTGGCAGTAGTGAGCAACATAGCTGCCTCAGTACAACATGATGATGCGAAGAAGCTGCATGGTTTGACTTGAGCTTGTTGTCAGTCATGTAGGTACCGCCTCCAAGTTACCATTTCAGGATAAACAGAAACAGCGAGGATGGATCGAGCTCTCGGGAAGAGAACTTTAAAGTCACCAGAACCAACCGGAACAGGGAATAAGCCAGGGAATAATCCTTAAAAAAGCAAAATAGCTCATTGATGCAGAACTTGCAACGTTTCTTTCAGATTGTTAAGTACACCGCCTGATGTTTCACTAAACACTTTTGATGGTAAGTCAAGTTACTATGGTGCCAGTCCAATGCCACATGTATTGATCTCCACTAGGCCCCGCCCACATGTATGAGATCATTGGCCATCACAAGCTTTGCAGCTGAAACGAGATTTACTGAAAATTGCACTGAAAAGTTTAAAATTCCCCAACTTTTGGAGGAAGCAATGCCGGCACTGCAGCGCATGATCCTAAAATGCAGTTCTGCACCGCTTGAAGTCAGCACAGTTAAAGTTTATGGACAGCAACAGTGAGGACTCTTCCAGCATGAGGTTGTAGCAGCTGATGTTTCAACAAGCCTAGACTCAGTGTCCAGACTTTCACTGCCAAACTGCTATCTATGAACTCAGACTGAACCCTAAAAACCACAAACGTTGTAGCACATCTACACTGCTGAATCTCCAACTACTGGAAAAGACTTAATTGCAAAAAATTGGTGTGAAAATTGCCAACATCACAGTCAGAGAGATTTTTTTTTTAGCTTCTAAAGGAGAAATATTCAGAATCTAATTATCTGAGTTGGTCTTAATATTTCCAAACACATTTCTTCTCAAAGCAGGTAGCCTGAAAGAGATCCTTCATTCAGCTCTTCTCATCGGGGCCGCGAGGGGGAAAAAAACACCAACAAAACAGTTGGAGGGAGCCCAGCATAGACAATGAGCATAAAAAGCTCTTAAGGGGGAGCTTTTACCACCCTTAATGATATCACGGAGCGCATAATGAGGAACCACAACACACACTCTCCGTCACCCACGTACACACTGGTGCTAAGTGGTCTCCAGCTGCAGCGAGTAATCAAGGTGCACCTAGGAAGTGCGTGGGAAGGCAGCGATGGATGGTTTCAGGAGATGATTTGAAGATGAGAGAGATGTGGACACAGGAGGATTAGAAAAGGTAAGACCTGAAGCGCCAGAGGACGAGGAAGAAGCAGAGAGCCAGATGTGGAGAAAAGAGAGGAAAAGTCCAAGAGATAGAGCAAAAGTCATCATTATAGTCGGAGATGTTTCCTATGATCATCAAAAAGAAAATAATTTTTCCCCCTTTTTTGCTAAATTGTTCGACCCAGAGTGAAATGAGGTTTTACAAATCTTGTTACAAAGTATTCGAGGCGCTTTAAAGCCTAATCAGCCACAGTTGTGGGCACAGCTGGTGTTTGTTTTCACGGAGCAGCTGCGGCAGATGCTAGATTTTGGGCATCCTGCGAGTATGAAATAAAAAAAATATGAAACACAAAAGTCAAAAGTTTACGAGTCCGGAGCTGGACAGTCACATCAGGAGACGGTCACATCGCTGATGGTTTGAGAAACAACTGAAACTTGATGTGTTGCAATAAGAAAAAACACAAATTAAATTCAAATAAGGTCATTCTGATTTTAAAAAATAGCAACTTAACTTTACAAGGACACTATAATTGAAATAAGTAATGTTTCACATAACTCAGAACCGTCGATGAAAGTGCAGGTGTTGGCATGCACAAAATGAACATGTCAGCTAATTTGCAGGAAATGTAATAAGTGAAGATCAGATGTTTTTTTTTTTTTTTACTACTTTTAAAGTCACAAAATGTATTTTTTTTTCTTTTCAAATAAGAAAACAGCAGCCGGTCTAATCGCTGCTGCCATGAAGAAAAAGCTGAGTTTATGGGGTTAGGGTTGAGGCTGCTCTGTCCTCGGTCCTCCAGCGGAGACGACTGGCTCGCTTAATAAAACGTGACACAAAAGTAGTTCACTCGGTCACACACTCGCTGAGGTAAATAACACTACAAATGTCAGTGGCACAAGCGTCTGAACGTTTGTCTCTGGTTTGGTGTCCCACCAGCGAAAAGTGCTGCTAAACATTCACCCTAACTGCCCCAAAAACGAGCCCAAACAACGATACAACTAAAACCTTCTATTTTCATTTAATCTGTCTGTAAAAGATGCTTCTTTATTTAACTTCTACCAGGCAGAAATGTTCTGTCCAGACAGCAGTGGACCCAACCAGACAGACTTTTATTAACTCTTCATTTGATAGACCTATTAACATTAAGAATTAATTTTAATGGCCACTTCGGGGGCTTCCATGAAAATCTAATTACGTTTCAGGACAAAGCGACGCCGAAACGTCAAAAGACACTGAATCAGTTCTCAAACTTTCAAATATCGGTGAAAATAGAGACAAACTAAACCCAACTTTGCCTGAAACACGGGGATCGGTTTTCTTTGTGCTTCACGTTGAAGATGCATCCTGGGAAGTGGACGGAAAGACACCAAGAAAGAGAGACAATATATGAATATAAAGTTTAAAATAAAATATAAAACCCCAGATGAAAGCAATGCAGCGTGTATTAGGTACACAAAAATAAATCACTTCTAAGAAAGTAAAAATGCCTTGTTTCCAGAAAATCAGAAGATTATTTCAGACTATTTAGCAAGTTTTAGGAACTTTTCTTACTTCATTGGCAAAGACATTTTTGCTTAAATTAAGACAATTTTGATTAGATTTATGAACTATTCGGCTAATTTCCAGGGGCTGTTTTTGCTGGTTTGGAAAGCATAAAAACATAAAAATAGATTGTGATCGTACCAGA
>JAOWBL010001842.1:0-11696 GCA_028564865.1 Zenarchopterus dispar
TGTGTGTGTGTGTGTGTGTGTATAAAGTAACACAGTTTACTTTTAATATTCATGGTGGGGTCACTTGGATGTTACACACACACACTAGACTGTGATATGCCTCTGTTTTACGGATATGCACATAGAAGTTTTTTTTTAGGTGAGACTTTAGATTACAAACCAACGTAAAGTGACAGGTGAAATGCTGGAGAAACAAGCAATAGAAGAAGCCTAAACCTGGTGAGTCAACCTTAAGGGACACGTTTGTAAGGTGGATGATATTGTGAGCCAAATGGAAGGAGGTCAGATAGGGATAAAGAGGCACACACAATCTCTCCGCTCCTCCTCACATTCATACATCTCAGCAGCAGAGCTGGAGACTGGTTTCAGCCACTATAAAGAAAAAAAACAACCTTTTCACAAAAGTTGATCTAACCACATATCATCTTAAACTGTCTGGCAGGATGCCCATTGTTAAGGTGGCCATCAGACATTTTGTCCCCCCCCCCCACACACACACACACACACACCCACACACACACACACACACCCACACACACACACACACACACAATGTAAAGACTCTCCACAATAACAGATATCAAAGGCTCCATTCATATGTTTTACATTTGGGTTCAGGTTTAATCGTAACTGAGTCACAGAAAATCAATGTTTTTTTTTTTTCTTTCAAAATTCCTAAAGTGCACAAATAATTAAATAAAGAAGGATGAATATGGAAGAAATCGTGGGAATATTGTCTAAAAAGCATTCAGTTTGAAAGTGCTTAGATCTAGATTTCATTTCTTAGACACTGGTAAATATACTTATGTAATGATTAAATCCATTTATTTATGATTTGTTTATAATTATGTCCCTCATCAATTGTCAGACTGTTCACCCTCTAATGGAGAACATAACCTGTGATTAGACCATTTTAATACACGTTAGCTTTACTCTACTGACGATGTGCTGCTGCAATACTAATTGTCTTCAGATTTATTTCATATCATTTCCCTAGAAAGCACTATTGTGATTAATAATTAAATACTGAAGAAAAACAACATAAATACAAAGCTTAGATGGCAGTGGTAATTTTGTTTGTTTTGCCTTTGTAAGAGAACAGAAAACTATATGAAAACACATTTTAATGTACCACAGAGACTACGATTTTAAAAGAAGAAACAAGAAGCAAAGATAGAGAATAAAGAGAATAAATTTCCACTAACAGCTC
This sequence comes from Zenarchopterus dispar, assembly GCA_028564865.1. NCBI lineage: Eukaryota > Metazoa > Chordata > Actinopteri > Beloniformes > Zenarchopteridae > Zenarchopterus > Zenarchopterus dispar. Next base: position 1,211 of record JAOWBL010001842.1, read on the forward strand.
TTGCCTTTGCTCCTGTGCTGTACAACACCAGAAATTGAATGGGTGTGCTTGTGTTAGGATTTGTGTGAGCGTTAATGTCTTCTTATTGGCATTTCCATGCCCTCTCAATGGCACAGTGACAAGGAGCAACACATTTCTGTATTTCATTTCACTGGTTAAGAAAAATCCATATGACAGACTATTGATATCATCAAGCCTCCCACAGCACGAGCTTGTCACCATCTGTCTTCCTTTGTCAATTTCATCCTGATGGCATGTCTTCCTCTGCTTCTTTCTCTCTTCTTTATAGTGTTTGTAATCTTGCCATTGTTGTGATCATGTTTGTATTTTCAACATAATTGGATGAAGCAATGGTGCACAGATGAGACTGGCACATCAATTGTTGGTGATCCGCCTCAAGTGACTTGTGATTGTGAGCTGACGTTTCATCTGTGAATAGAAAGACAGGAAAAGAGAGGATTTGGGTTTTATATGTATAAATATGAAAAATGGGTGCTATCTTTAACATATCAAAATCACAGAGAATTTGAAAATGAAAGACAGGTATTAATCTTTGAGCCTGTGCATGGGTGTTTGTGCATATATGTACATGTTGCACATCATTGTGTATTCTCTGATGCATAGCTCATATTAACTACTAAAACTGAAGAAATAAAGAAACGATTTGATCATTTTCTGTATTTATTTGAAAATTAAAGATTACGCCTGAAATTTCAAATTTGTCAAAAGGTCAAAGAGTAACTAGGAAGCGATGGAATGGAAACAACACAGAGATCTAACATCTCTGTGATTCACTGAGAGAAATGTCAGCGTGTAAAAGACACTGCAGTTCCTTAAAGACTGAGCAGAATATAAATGAGAAACTTATTGGATTGTCTTTGTAATGTGGAGTTTTTAAAGTGATTTTTCCAGTATGACTGTTGTTTATCAGCCAGAAAGCACTGTGATCACAGAGTAGAAATGGATAACGAAACAGTTTCATGCTGCACGCCTGAGGCCATTCTGAGCCACTGGGTGGTGCAGCGCTAATAAAAACCCATTAGCTGCTCAAAACATGACCTAACGCAAAAATGATCCAACAGATACAGCTCTGAAATTATATTAAAAAAGAAGCACATCTTCACATTAAAACTAACATCAGTGACCACACTGAGACTTCTTTATCTTTCATCACATTTTCTTGTATTATTTGTGGCATTAATTATTTTTCAAAAAGATATTTCAGTTGAAAGTGTCCAGTCGATTACTAGTATATTCACTTGTTAGTCTATACAACGCTGTGAGGTATAGCTTTCACAAAAAAGAGACACAATACCAGTCAAAAGTTTTAGAATACTCCAACTTTTACAGTTTTTGTACATTTTTATAGTTTTTTTTAAAGGCAAGGCTACCAAAAACTGAAAAAAATGTACATTTCAGGATTATACATCAGTGTGTGACATCAACTGTCAACCATGGAGGAAGAAGCGTGATGGTCTGGGGCTGTTTTGTGTTTTGCCGGATCCACAGTAGGTGACTTATACAGAGAGACACCGTGAATGTAATCAGCTACCATGGCATTCTTAGCACCATGCAGTACTATCCAGCATGTGTCTAGTTGCTCAGGGGTTCATCCTACAGCGAGATAATGACCCAAAACACAAGTCCAAGCTGTTCCAGATTTACCTTAGGAAACAAGAACAACATGGTAAGAAACATGAAGTGCCCAGCTCAATCTCCAGACTCCAACCCCATGAAGCTGGTTCGGGATGAACTGATGGGCACTTTTGCAAATGAGTTGGAATGAACTTTCTGAAGAGTATTTGATTTCCTTTGTAGAACGAATGCAAAAGAGCATGTGTGTTCAGCTGTTGAGTAAAAAGTTTAAAATGCATTTTAGTTTGTAAATGTATCAAATTGTTGCAATTACTTGTTTCAAAAAATGAGGAAAAGTGATTGACAAAAGGTATAATAATCAAAGCTGGTACAGGTGGCTTTTTGTTAACAAGAATTTCACAAACAGTGTCTTTATCAAGTGTTTTTTAGTCTCTTTCATCAACACCAAAAATTTAAAAGTATTGTGTTAAGCAAAACATCTTGTATTTGTCCCTCAAAGGCAATAATAAAAAAATTCCATAACCATGAGAAGTTTTTGCCAAATAATTTTCTCGTTCTTGTAAATTAACCAGTTAATCTTTTAAACCAAGACCACATTGTACTCAACTGTAAGACAAACTTATTTCATACTTATTTTATTTAGCATCTGAATTCTTTTAATCTAATTATATTTAATAATTATTACTCATAATTCTGATTCAGCCACATTCATCATCAAATTCCACCAGAAAGAAAGGGTTACTGTGGTTTAAGTTGTTTGAACTGGCTCATTGATGGCCAAGAAATCTTAACCAGGGTTAAAGACACCATCAGTGTGTGTTTATTTCAGAAATGAGAGGTGAATTAACCAATAACATTTTGCTTTATAGTGGGAGGGATCAAGTTTTAAAAAAAAGCCCTTGGCCTTTCTGAAGACTGTCTGTTGGCAGTCAGTGAGCATGTAGGCTGAGCAGCTCGGTCAGTAACCCTATGGTGACTCCTGCAGAAGACGACGACAATATTGGATAACTTCAGCGCATTGCCATTTTCAAGGTGGACTTTCGCTAAAATGTTTTAGCCAAAGGAGCTTTACCAAAAGGAAAATGTGGTCCAGCACAAGATTTAACAGAAAAGGTGAAATGTATTGCGTTTGTATGTTTAAGCTTTAAACATAGATGACTAAGTTCTAGGGATTTCCAGATCAAATTTTCCTGCCCTCGAGTCCAAGTCCAAGTTGTCTGATTTTAAGTATTGGCCGATACAGAGTTTTCGATCTGACCCGATACTTTGGCAATTCAAAAAATAAATAAATAAATAATCCCAAATTGCAAACAGTATAAGCTGCTGTAGGACTGCATTCACTGTCTAACCTAAAAAAAAAAATCATAATTGCAAACAATTCTGAAATGCCGAGGAGTCCACCTAAAGTTTACTCTATGTTTATGTCAATCAGTGTTGCCAATTCCTCAGTCTGGAAAGTAGCTGTTGGCTTTACAATCTGTACATAATTGTGACAGATGCTGTAGAAGAGAAGAATAAAGTTGTTGGCTGAGGTAAAAAGGAAGTTAAAAAAACACTAAACATGATTAGAAGTACTAATGAACTTCTTTTTGTAGACTGTTTTTTTAAGTCACAGTTCCGATCTTCCTCCTTTGTCCTGACTATCATACAGTGCACCACCCTTGAATACTTATAATTATTATGTTATTTCAAATTTGATATGGATAATTATTATTAATTATTATTCAATGGCTCTGGCCCATTAAATCAGCCAGCTTTGGATTCGCAGTTGTATGATTATTTTGCAGTCTGGAGAGGTGAACATCAAGTGTTCAGGGGTTCAGCAATCGGTCCACTGCTCTAGGGAAGAAACTGTTCTTCAGTCTTAGTTCTAGTGTGCATGGACCTGAGCCTGCCTGAGGGGAGAGTGGTGAATATGGGATGTCCGGGGTGTGAAGGGTCCTGATGGCTTAAGTATTTGTTGATCAGGTTTGAGAGGGGAAAGCTGACAATCCACTGAGCTGTCTTGATCTTTCCTTTTGGCTCCAGCACAGCCGGCGCCAGACAGTGCTGCCTCAATCATGAAATGATAGAAGTTGATCAGGAGATCATGGGGAAAGTTGGTTTCTCTTTAGGGCCCTCAGGAAAAAAAGGCCCTGTTGGGCCTTCATTACCAGTTTCTTTGTATTCAGGCTCCACTTGAGGTCCTCTGTAATGTGTACACCGAGGGATTTAAAACTGGTGAGAAACTCGACCTCCTCCCTGTTGATGGTCAGGTTACGGTGTGGTGTTTGTTTGGCTTTTTTCCACCCATCATTGTTCTGTCTTTTTTATCAGTCTTGTCCTTTCATAATTCAAAGTTGGTGATTTTAGTCTTCTTTGTCAGAATTATGAATTTAAATGTTAATAAAATATGTAAGATCAGGCTGTCAAAAAGGGCTGGTGAAGGACACACAAACTCACACACACATTCATGCACCTTATGAAAACTAATATCTGCTGCAAGATCAAAATGCATATATTTATCCCATGGATACAGGTTTTACCAAATCATGGCACTAACCATTAATATATATGCAGACACTTGTAAAAAACAAAAATAAAAAAAAAACATCAGAAGGAAGAAGCATGAGCTTGAGCCACTAAATTGGATGCTATTCATTCTTGTTTCCAAACACGTTTTGAATGGTAGTCGATTGGATGAAGAGGTTTTGCTTCACTTTCACTCTGACTTCATGCTTCAAACCCAGTGACTGTGTCCATCTTCTATATACAGTCTATAAGCTCACCAGCTTCTTCTTGTCTTGAGATCACCTCCACTACATATGAACTAGACTTGTGTAGATGACTTTCCTCTCCCTGCAGTTTCCTCATCAGCATAAAAGCGTTGGAGCAGTCAGCAGAGATTTTACACAGCTTACTCCCTGTTATGACCCTTCCCTATCCAAACCTATGTGTTCAGAGTCCATTTTATGTTGCAGCTCAATGATCCCAACCTACACTTTGTATTTTATGTTGTGCACCTACCTCTGTAAATGGGATGAGACATACATAGGGGCACTCAACTGGGACATGCTTGTCCATTGTTTTCATGTGTGACTTTGAGTGTTTTGAAAAAGTCTGCCCACTGCTTTGGGATCAATTATCACTTTAATAGCTGTGACCAAAGCGCCTCAGGTATAATGTTCAATGTGAAGCAGCATGTATATTGCTCACTATCTGAGCCATCCACACACACAGGTGTGAGTGACCCACTAATGATGCATTTTTGGGTCAGTGGGCTATGGCTATGAAAAATCAGGAGTGAAACGACACTAACTGTAATATAATATAACCAATAATTTAAAAATTCAAGTCAACATTTTTGCTGAAGAATATCAAGAACTCTCAATACAGTTTCATTTATCAAAATGTAATCATAATCCAACCACAAGAATTTAGAGATCTCTCTTCTTCATTCTTAGGATACCTTCTTTTATTTTCTGGATATAAATATCCAGCAGCACTCGATGTCTTTAAAAATTGATTTTCTGTTGTTTCATATAAGAATGTTCCAAACAATAGCAAGTACAAGACAGAAATCACGGGGATGTTAACCTTTTAATAAGAACAACTATTATAAGATTACAACAAGAATTTAGGTCACAAACTGTGTTGTATGGAGTTTTTGAACAGAGAATATTTTGGGGGATAAATAGAATTGAAATATAGTCCAAGTACTTTGAATTCAAGCCATCCCTGCAAATCCTCATTATCTTTCTTTTTAAAGTTCAGAATGGCAGCACAAGAAGGTCAGAGGAAAGGAACGTGGTGGCATGCAACTGTTAACTTGAGGTTGACTGAAATACAAGAGGCTCAATGTTCATTTTTTAAAGAGTACAAAATGTAATCACATTCTGTACCTGCATTACTTTATTACAAATGGTAGTGTACCATTGTGAACAAACTAAAATTTAGTATAATGAAATGGCATGGAAAATAGTCAGCGGTTCATATTCATCTCTGTGCTCATCAGCAGTTTCACTACATTCTGGAGAACAGACAGCCGAGCAGCAGGACGAGCAGAGGGACGAGAGCAAATGATGTTCAGGTGTTGGAAATGTGACAGAAAAGCTCTAAAATGCAGATTAACAGAGATTCAAAGCAATGTAAAGGTGATATGATATGATATCCAAATCAAGGTCATTTATTCTGTGTCAGAAAACAAATGCTGTTTTCAAACTATTTATTTAATTTTGTTTTATTACTGAAAATAAGATGTTTGTTATTTTGTAGCTGAAGTATTCTACTTGCAAAAAATAAATAAACAAAGAAATGATAATACTACATTATTCAGTGTTGGATCCTCTTACATTAAAACAAAATAATCATCACTGATTGATCCCTTTTTGTCTAATACATGGAGGGGTTTTCAGCAAAATGATCATTTAAATGTTTGAAGAGTAAAGTAACTCTTGTGATTTATGCATTAAATTATTCATTTATGTCATTTTGATAATAACTAGGGTACCATTTGATTTTTTTTCTTTGTAAAATTAAACAGTAAGTTGGAAATTGATAGTTGTTGTGGAACTACTTTGTTGGATTTATAGGACTTTTGAGATGATCTTGTGAGCATTGACAACATTAATCCACAGCTCTAATATAATTTAATGACTTTTAATTTTTAAAATCGTTTCGTCTGTAAGGTTATAATAAACTGATGATCCTTGTGTAAACAGTGGTGTAAGTCTGACTCTTCCATTAACATCAAGTTCAAGTGGTGTAAAAATGCAGGTATTTGTTGTTATCATTTCCCAAAACCCCACAAATTGTGTGTCTTCCCTTTTTTTTTTCATTTGAAAGTACAACTATGTTTAACCACCTTCTTTTCAGATTTACAGGATTTTCAGTGTTGACTGATCATTAGTCTGTTCAGATTACACAACTCACGGCTTTGTAATCAAGCATCTTAAAATCATTTGCTTCTTCACATTATGTGATTGATTTCTGAATCAGGTTCACATGCTATGTTGTATGACGGCAGCTCAGTTCCATGACTGGTCTCTAAAATCTAATTTTATAATAGCACTTACTTGGGAAATAAGACAAACACACACTTAATGCAAGTGATTTTTTGAAAAAGGACCAATTAAGGGAAAAAAAAGTGATGCAAGGTGTTCTATGATTTGTTTGCACCACAAATGACAAAAGAAAAAACGAAGAAGGTTTGTAAAGGAATGAACTGGCGCAAGCAGGTAGCAGATTGTTTGGGATTTGAAGGTAAGTTAAAAATTCTTTTGTAATGAGATAGTAGTGCCCTGCTTGTACTTTGGTGTGGCATACATTGTGTATCTCTCCCCTTGCTTTCCTGGTTTGTCCTTTGGGATAAATTGAATTCTTCATGGTGATTTTACCAGATATCTTGCTCTCTCATTGGCTCTAATTTAAACAGTGATTCCCTGACTGCTCCAGATATTTGACTTGATTGGCATCTGTTAGCTAGCAGCAATAGCTCTGTGATGCGTTAAGAAGCATCTATGACAAGTCTTTGAGTCATTCACACATAATGATCTAATGACAACTCCTAACTACAGACTGCCTGCCAATTTAACACTGACAAGTCTGTGATCTCTGCAACTGGCAAATAGGGCTTAAAATCATCAAGTTTAAAAAAGCTGAGCATCTTTTCTTGTCACACAGACTTTCTATTCCCTCCTTTTTTTGCATCAAGTTGTTGTGGAGCCATTTTTTTCCTAACTGTGGAGATCATTAAAATATTCATTTGATCTATTTGAACCTGAACTAAGAAGGAAAAGACCTGAGGATTTATTGAATGCCATTTAAAATGTCACCTCACAGCAGAAGAACGGCTCTTCATCTATAGTAATTAGATGAATATTTAACAAGCACATTATCTATTCCCGACAGCCAAAAACATTCAAAAAAAGATGAGCTCATTGTGTTTATCATGGATACAATGAGCCATTACAGGTATTGTTTCCTTCTCAGTCTAATGGTAACACTGTCTCTCACTGTCATTTACTCACTGTTGATGAAACAATGCCACACTTCCCATGGTAACACAAACAACAATAAGTAGTGTAGACATTTTAATGCCATCTCCCTCTGTGATGCTCTTGTTCTCATATATTCTGTATGACTTTCTATCTCGGCCATATCTGAATATAATGATACTTCATAATCTCTAATTTTTTAGGAGTGTTATTCTGTCTAACTCATTATTAAAACGGAAGGGAAGTTTTAATATGCCGTCAGTCATGAGTATAGCCTGTGAAGAACAATGGTTTGCTACAAAATCTGAAGTCCATTCTTGCCATTATGATATTTTTTGCTCTCACAATGTTTTGCATACCCCATGATGAGAGACTGGCACTAATGTAAAAGCCCTCAGCCCAGGGTGGCAGCTGCATGTGATAGCTATCAGATTTGCTTATTCACACATGTACACTTATGCAAAAACACACACTTAGTCACAAACAGCAGGATCAGATACAAACATGTGCTTTTTTGATCCTGATCCCACTCATCTGAACACACCCTAAACTGACACTGCCAAAGCTGTGTGTTTGTGCAGTTTTCCTTTTACATGTTTCATTAAAATCCTTTTTGTTTTTAAATAATTAGATCTTTTTGCCATCCACTCAGCCCAGTCTCACAAAAATACATGTAATAGATGATTTGGTTCACATGTTCAAAACAGGAGATTCACAGTCCGTTTGTATAAATAGTGACGTGGAAACATACAGCTGCAAGAAAAGGTTTTCTATATTACTTATTTATCTAACTCACAGACATATACTAACCCATAAGCTGATAACACACAAGCACTTGTATTGTGCTTTGTCTTTATTCAACATACCCATTAAACATGAAAAAGTACCTGAACCCATGGACTAAATACATCAATGAAAGCTATCCAGAATCAGTAGTTCCTACACATGGAGTCTAGTTAATGAAATGAGTTGGAGGTTTGCTGTTCATAAGGAGCATCAGCTGACTGTAATCATGCTTTGCAAAAAGGGAGATCTCTGAAGCCATGCCACCGAGAGTAGTTGATCTGCACAAGGCTGGAAAGGTATTCAAAACAATCTTAGGAGAGTTTAGGTAGGCATCCATCAGTCCAGTCAGGCAAGCTGTCTATGAATGAAGACCGTTTAGTGCTGTGCCTACTCTTTGTAGAAGTGGGCACTCAGCCAAGATGACTCCAAAGATGTAATGTTGAATCTTTGATGAGCTAAAGGCAAACTCATGAGCAGAATCTGGAAGAATACCCAGCAGCCTTTATGGTGCTAAGAAGGCATAACTTATCAACATCAAATCATCATCCCAGTGATTAAGTTTAGTAAGGGGAGTTTCATAATTTGTGCTTGCTTCACTGCTTCAGGGCAGTTCTGTAAAAACGAAAGATTAAAATTTCCTTCTGACTTTTGTGAAAATCTGAGTCAAAGCTACTGAAAGCAGTTGCTTAACTTCGCAGATGCCAAGGACCAGCTGTTACCTTCAATGGTCAAGGACCTTTTTCCTCAAGTACTTTTAATGTGTAATGGGTATTTTCAGTAAAGACAAAATATATTTGTTTGTTTTCAGCTTAAGTGCATTATGTTTGTCTATTTTTGTTACTTAGGTGTAGATCAGATTATAATTTGCTAAAAGAGGTTCACATAGTTTTTCATGCCACCACTGTTATTGTGTGTTCAAGGTTGATGTTCATGAGATTAAGGCACCTTGCAATCAGTGAATATTAAAACCTTTCTGGTCCTAACCATATGTTTTGGAACATATAAATTTAACTTTTTTTATTTGCCTTTTTTTGGAAAACACACAGCCGATCATCAAGTTGCATGTGCTGATTTTGTTTACATTTTTATGTCTGGTGCCTTTCCTGAGACAATTCTTACCAATTATCCAGGCTTAGGACTGGCACTATGTGAGGGTGGCTTTGTGGGGTTCAGTGTCTTACACTTTGGCCCATAATGGGGCTGGGATTGATCCTGCAACCTTCTGGTTGGAGGGGAGCTGAACCCACCAACTATTCCATGGTGACCCCTAACATCTAGACCTAACTATTTATACACCATGTACACTGTCATGTAGCAAGCACATACACATGCACATTGTAAGATGTTGCAAGTCAACCTTATTTAAAGAATTTGCATGTCAAGAATTTGATCAGAAAATTCTTTAATCAGCAAGACAAAAAGTTCTTCTCTTAAAAAAGGGGAAAGAATGAAATAAAAAGTCCTTGTTTTTTTGTGAAACTAAAATGTTTGGTGCCATTGACTTAGTGATTGTATATTCTGTTGTGAGATCAGATTGTTTTATTACTAAATGTTACTAATTGCAAGAGCAGGAAAAACAATAAGAAACTGCATACAGAGAAACTCCTACAGCTGCACACAGACATCTGTTCTAATTATGGTGATTCTTTTCAGGTTTACCTCTCTGTACTATGTTTTTTTTTTTTTTTCAAATTTACAGTTCATTAGTTTACTTGTATGGCTTACATGTCATATGGTTTCATATATCAAAGTGTTTAATAAAGACAAAAGAAAAATAGAAACTTCCTGCTGTTAATGTCTGAGCTTGTGCATAACCCCAGTCCCCGACTGAGTCCTAAACCGTCGCCCCTGGAATTGGCATTAATTGCTTCAGAGAGGAAAGTAATTATCTCAGGTAATTATTACTTTGGGTAGAGTGAAAAACTAGACAAGCCTTCTTTGTCGGTTCCCTGTGGAGAGAAGTAAAAAGAATTCTGCCTTTAACATGCTTTAATTGGAGGGGCTGGGCCCTTTGAGCTATAAGCTCTCATGGCTCAAGGGTTTATAGCCGACAGGCACGCAAGTAAAAAGACACACACGCACAACAATCAGCAACACATTTGTCTTTGTCAGTGAATAAATGTGAAAAT
>JAOWBL010001845.1:0-14630 GCA_028564865.1 Zenarchopterus dispar
TAATTGGTCAAAAGATGCAAAATTACCACCTATATATAGATCATATAATGAATGCATTCCTTCCCTCTCCCAGACGCCGAATGACTCATCGGTTACAGAAGGAGTAAACATATGATTCCCAGAAATTGGTGCTGTGAACAGTAGCCCAGTGCATTTAAAAAAACGTCTACATTGATTCCAAATTTTTATCGTGTTGATCACAACTGGGTTGAAAGTATATGATGCAATTGGTTGCCTGAGGGGTAGACTAGAGCACAATAGTGCCGATGGAGAGCTACCTGTGATGGATCCCTTCTCTAAATGTACCCAACTAGATCTATTGTCATCTTTTGTCATCCAATACAACACTGCTCGACTGTTGGCAGCCCAATAGTAATAAGTAAAATTAGGAAATGACATACCCCCCTGTTCACGCGGTAACTGTAAAATTTTTAAACTGATCCTTGGATGTTTTTATTACTACTATTGTTTAAGTGGCAGTGGGTGTCAGTCTCACATGGGACAACAGCTATCAAGATGTTCCACTGCTGAACATCTACCAACCCACTGTGGGAGTGGGCTCATTACTGATCGCTGTGCTGCCTTATAGGTGGTTCCACTGGTTGTCACTGGAGGAAATGGATTCCATCTCAGGTCTTTTATTCAGGAGCAGGACAGTAGTGGGCAACAGAGCTTGGACATATTTTGATATGTATACATTCACAAGTCGGAACTGTAGAATTAAGAAATAAAGTAACAACTGACACTCTGTTAACTTAGGAACAAATAAGAGGCTAGAGGTTATTAAATATTCCATTTAGCATAAATCAATTTTCAGACTTGACTTTTATTATTTTATTGGTGCGTTCTGAAAAGGTCACATGTCCTCCATCATGTTGATAAAGTGTTTAAAAAAAAAAAAAAAGCTATGTGCCTGAAACCAGCATGCATTGCTTTTCTAGTGACACATCAATGTCCAAACCTTTTTTTTTTTTTTTTTTTTGTTCTTGAAGACGTTTATGGATTGTCATCATGACTGATGATTCCTTCCGGGTGGAGGCTATTATGTCTTCAACAACCAAGAAAAGAAAGTCCAGTTGCTGTGACTCAACCCTTTGGTGATCACTCCAGATCATTTGTTTCTTTGTTTCAAAAAAACTAAATCCCAGTGTTTTGTAGGCTACAGAGACACAGGTTCTTCTGCAGACTCTACAACATGAGCTCCAAGAACAGAACCAGAAGAACTCAGATCTGGTGAAGCTCCTTGAGCAGAAGGAGTCTGAGTTCGAGGAACAGGTGAGTGACATGTTAAAGGTTTCACCTCTTGGACAATCAAATGTATTGACATTTAACTGACTGTTTGAATCTCTGTGTGAACAGATGCTGTCAAGGGAACTTGAGTGTGTGAAAAATGAGACTTCAGAGGCTGCCAGAGCTCAGAGTTCTGCAGAGGAAGCGGAGAAGTTGCTTTCAGGAATAGCTTCTCTCACTGCAGAGCGAGACCAGCTCAAATTGGACATACAGGAAAATGTGGATATGGTGAGTTGACATGGCATCTGTTTTCTGTGTAAATAACTTTAAAATCCTTTAGATGTTTGTTTTATAACCCTGTGTAATAACCAGAAAGCAAATAATTGTCCATCAAACAGATGATTGAAAATCAGGAGGAGCTCAGGACAACACTGGAGAAGAATCGGGAGCTGTTGAAGCAGATCAAACTCCTGGAGTCTGCACAAAAATCTCAAGTCGATGGGCTTCCAAGTGAGATGAAATCACAGCTGGAGGAGCTGCAAATAACTGTAAGAACTTCACTACAAACCTTTCATCAAACAAAATGTTAAATCTTACTAGACACCTTGTGCTCACAGTAACTGCTTACATTAGTTTGGAAGTATAAAAATAAAAGATGAGCTCCGAATTCAGGTACCTTGTATTTTATTACATGGTATGAAGTACTCAGTCCTCCTGTATGTTCACAAAAAGTCAAATAGTGAAAGTACACATAGTTGATGAGCCAATAGGTTTCTATTACCTAGAAACCTGCCAGTCATGTAAAATGTGTTGCACTGAGTTCTTCACTTATGGTCTTCACGATTGCAACCTTATCAAATATTGAAGTTTTTTTTTTTTTTTTTTTATGCCCTTGCAGATGAAGACACTGACTGAGGAGCTTGACAGTGTTCGAGTTGAGAGAGAGAGACTGCTCTCTGAGAGAGAAACAAGCGTTCAGTCATCCAAAGAGGAGCTGGAGAGTATGTTGTGTAAAATCAGCTCTCTTACCGAAGAGAGGGATCAGCTGCTGGAGATGCTGGAGGGACTACGACTAGAGAAGAGGCAGCTGAGGGAGGAGATGGAGGAAAGAATGGAGATGGTTTGTTAAGAATTCTGCTTTTTTTTCTTTCTTTTTTTTTCTTTTTTAAAGGAATGTGTGTGTTTTTAAAAACATCTATTACCCACAAAAAAATGAGGGGTGCATTTTTATTTTTTCTTCTTCCTGCAGTTTGCTCAAACCCAGCATGAGCAGAACGAGCCAGAAATCTCACCTTCAGAACTTGAACCAGATGATGACAAACTGACACAGCTTCAAAAGGAGGTGAGAGTGCTTAGAGAACAGCCAATCACTAGTGAGTGTGCATTCAAAGATAGATGTCGTATGTCCCTTTACAGTTGAAGTCCATTTAATAGTATTCATGGACTGTAAAACATAGTCATGAAATAAAATTAAGCACACCCTCTTATAATTCTAAGATTTATTGCATCAGGATATTACAAATAAATATCTGGTCCTAACATCTTTAAAATTTGGCAACACATAACCAACACAGCACATAAAATGGTCTTATTTATTTAATAAAACCAAAGGCTAAGTGAGAACACTGACCAAATAAAAACAAAGTACAAGTTTATTCTTTCCAAAGGAGTTTACAGGGAAATTGGTGTCTTGCTGATAAGTTGAGCATGACCGCATCTGTAGATGTGGAGATTTTGGTATTGTTGTGCTACTGAGCATTCATGTTGGTGTTTTCACTTCCAATGAGGAAAACATGAGCAGTAATGATCGAGAAATCCCAGAAAGTTGTTTCTTAATCTGGGCTCGTGACCATTTCCAAATAATGTGGAATGATTTTTTTTTTTTTTTTTAATATAAATGCTGTGAAAGGTCATTTATATATGGAAAACATTCAAAACAATTGCCAGTCTTTCCAAGAGTGGACAATTCTTCATGTTCACCCCAAGGTCAGATTGTTCAATGCTCAAATAGTTTCAGTATCAGTCTGTTGTTTCATTTCTATCTACTGTCAGTGAAGACCACTAAAGGCACAAAACCTTCTAGAAAAAACAGTGAGGTCATGTGTCTGGCAGCTTAAGTTTGTCAAAAATCAGGTCCTCCAACAATCTCCATGTGTAAATATGCAGCAGAATGTCTGGAAGAAGAAGACAATAACAGTGGGTCAGCCAGTACTCTGAAGCAGAAACTTTCCAGGGCTGCGCTGTCTGAGAAATGGCTGCTGACGTCAACGAAGGAACGTGATAAAGAAGACGTCTGTTGTTGTTTGTGAGACTGCTGATAGTGGACTGAAACTCAGACTCTTCTGCAGTCACTAAACTAGCAACTCCACCAAAAGAATCTCACATGTATTGATGTAGTGAGCATGGCTGTATTCTGTTTTCGTCTCTTAAGCAGCATTCCAAGAACACAGGCAAGAAAAGTCAAATCTGGTTCAACTGTGAAGATGGAAGAATATTTGAATCAAAAAGTTGTCATACATTTCGGGATATTTTTAACACATCAGTCTTTTCACTGCTAACACGAAATCTTCCTTTTCATGCAGATGAAGATTTTAACTGAGGAGCTTGCAACAGCACAGATGGAGAGAGATGCCATGAAGGTTGAGAAGGAAGCCAATGTAATCCACACAGAGAAGATGCTGTCCAGACTAACGTCTGTCACCGAGGAGAGAGATCAGCTGCAGGAGATCATCAAGGGACTCAGAGAGGAGATAAAGCAGCTCCGAGCCGAGCTGGAGGAAAGGCTAGAAATGGTAAAAGGAAAGCAACAGCAGTTCGGATCGGAGTCGGAGGACAGGATGGAAATGCTGCAGGCTGAGGTTTGTGTTGAACAGTTTACTTCTGGAAAATGAGGAGATGCTTTCCAACAGTAGAGATGAAGTAAAGTTTCTAATCCAATTACATGTATTGACAAAGGAAAACTATTTGTTTTTCCGTATGTAGAGTATTGGGTTCACTGTTTCTAGAGTACAACTCGAACAGTACCATGAGTGATGTGTCAAGTGGTAGTTATGATGTCCAAACTTTTTTTGTCTTGATAAGTGTCTTTACAGGAACATTTTAATTTGTCACATCTAATGTCATTAAAAAATTGAATGAAATTACTCACACAGTTTGAAAGGTCATTTTCAAATATACATTTGGACTCTATACTGAAATGAACTGATTAGACGTTGACTAAAAAAGCATTAACCCTGTCTGTGTCAACAGATAGGGCAGCTGAACATGTCTCTACAGACTGTTACGGAGCAAAGGAGGCAGTTGGAGGATGATCTGCAGGATAACTTGAAAGTGGTGAGGAAAATGCTCAATACTAGTCTTGGGAGTGTTTAATGTATTTAATGTTAGATTTTTCTTCAAAAGCTTTGATTACACCGCATCCCACACCCCCACACACAAACCCTGATAAGTTTATGTATTATCTTTATTTGTTTGTTTGTTTTCAAGTTGTCTTCAACACAACATCTTCTGGAGACGGCCCAAGAGGAGCTTTGTGAACAGAGGAATATTAACTCTGATTGGGAAAAATTAAATCAAGAAAAGGAGGGTTCTTTAGTTGAAAAGGTAAGTGTGTGTCTTATGTGAAACTTTGGAAGTAATATCCATCCATCCACCTTCTTCCTCTTATCTGTGGTTGAGCTGCAGGGGCAGTAACCTAAGCAGGGAGACCCAGACTTCCTTCTCCCCAGGCACTCCCTATATCATCTGGGGGGGATCTCAAGGTGTTCCCAGACCAGCCGAGAGACATGGTCACTCCAACAGGTCCTGGGTCTTCCCCAGGGTCTCGTCCCAGTGGGACATCCCTGGAAAACCTCACCAGGGAGGACTAGGAGGCATCCTTACCAGATGCCCGAACCACCTCATCTGTGCTTCTCACCTTATCTCTAAGGGAGAGACCGGACACCCTACAGAGGAAATTTATTTCTACCACTTGTATCCGCGATCTCATTCTTTCTGTCACTACCCACAGCTCATGACCACATGTGAGGGTAGGAACATAGACCGACTGGTAAATCGTGAGCTTCACCTTTCAGCTCAGCTTCTTCTTCACCATGAGACTGATGCAGAGTCCACTGTGGACGCTACACCAATCCACTTACCGATCGCCCTCTCCACTCTTCCCTTGCTTGTGAACAAGACTCTGAGATACTTGAACTCCTCCACTTCAGAATCAGAATCCTCTAAAGAATCTTAGGGCAGTACCTGATCCCCAACCTGGAGAGGGCACTCCACCATTTTCTGACTGAGGACCATGGTCTCAGACTTGGAGGGGCTGGTTTTCACCCTAGCTACTTCACAGTCAGCTGTGAACCGCTCCAGTCAGAGCTGCAGGTCTCGGGCCGATGAAGCCAACTGAGTTAAATTATATGCAAAAGGCATGGACTCAATTCTAAGGTCACCAAATCCTTCACTCCTCGGCTGCACCTATAAATAGTGCCCATCCATGTAGTGTACAGAATCAGTGACAATGGGCAGCCCTGGTGGAGTCCAGCCTATAGCTGACAATGCAAACAAAACTGTGAGACCTGATGTAGAGGGACCAGACAGCCCGTATAAGGCTTTCTGGTACCCCTTACTTCTGGAGAATTCCCCGCAGGAGTCCCCCAGGGACACTGTTGACAGCCTTCTCCTACTCTACAAAACACATGTAGACTGGTTGGACAAACCCCCTGACTCCTCCAGGACCCTGTCGAGGGTGTAGAGCTGGTCCACGGCAAAGACGAAAATCACACTGCTCTAAGCGGTGCACCACCAACACTGTTTATGGTGGGGATGGTGCTCTGTTGACTTCAACTCGGGACGTTGTGAGGGAATACTTTGAACACCTCAATCCCACCGACACGCCTTCCTACGAGGAAGCAAAGCCTTTGAACTCGGAGGTGTGTTCATCTATCTCCGTTACTGAGGTCACCGAGGTGGTTGAGAGACTTCTGGGTGTCAGGGCACCGGGGTGGATGAGATTGGCAGACTGGGAAGGTGGTCCCCTTCTTTAAAAAGAGGGAGAGAAGGGTGTGTTCCAATTACAGAGGGATCACACTCCTCAGCCACCCTGGGAAAGTCTATTCGGGGGTGCTGGAGAGTTGGGCCCTACTGATAGTGGAATCTCAGATTCAAGAGAAGAAACATGAAATTATTTTTGTTCCCAATGCACTTAATTCTTTCCCTCTCATCAGATAAGGCAGTTGGAACAGAAATTGGAGAACTCTGAAGCAGAGAGAAACTCCTTCCTGTCTGAGAAGGAGTCCAACCATCAGACCCACACAGAGGAGAAGGAAAAACTGCTGTCCAAAGTTGCATCTCTCAATGTGGAGAGACAACTGCTGGAGGAGATGCTGGAAGAACTGAGACAGGAGAAGCAGCAGCTCCAAGTGGAACATGACGACAAGATGGAAACACTACAAACTGAGGTTTTATGGCAATAAACCATTTTCTGTTGTTAAATGTTCCCGTACAGTAAAGATACTTACAACAACGTTCTGTTGTATGACTACACACTCATCTTTACACAGTCAAATGTGTTATGCCGTGATTTAAAACCTTTTAACTTGGGTGGTAATGGGTACTAGAACCAGAAATTTTAAAGATCCATACATCTTTGTGTTTGACAGATAAAGGACATGGAAAAGAAACTCCAGAGTGCTGAAGCAGAGAGAAAATCTCTGATCTCTGAGAAGGAGCTCAGCCACCACACCCACACAGAGGAAATGGAAAAACTGCTGTGTCAAGTGACATTTGTGAGTGAGGAGAGAGATCAGCTGCAGGAGACGCTGGAAGGAGCCAGAGAGGAGAAGCAACGACTCAGAGCAGAATTTGAGAATGGAATGGAAACACTGCAGATGGAGGTATGTGATGCTAGTTTTTTTATATTTACAGTAAAACTACATCTGTTGCATGGTTTCACACATTTCTTAAACTTTGAATAACACTGCCTGTCCTAAACCTCCATACATAACTGCAGCTGTAAAGGACTGTTAAACATTGGAAAGATCCTTCTGATAGCTCCATTCTTTACAGATAAAAACTTTGACAGAGAGACTGGACTTGACTCGAGCAGAGAGGGACAGTCTGCTCACAGTGAAGGAAGCCAACACTCACCAATCCACAGAAGAGATGGAGAAGCTTTTGTGCAAAGTGACATCTCTCACTGAGGAGAAAGAGGAGCTCCAGAAGATGGTCCAAAGACAGATGGAGGAAGAGAAGCAGCTCAGAGCAGAATTGGAGGAGAGAGTGAAGACTGTAAACATTACAGCTATATTCTTTGATTATCTGAAGAGAATAACTTACATGGGCTTCCTCAAAAGTTCATATTTTTAACTTGTTTTTATCCAATTACAGATCTCGTCCATCCAGGAAAAGTTGAGGCATGAGGAGCAGTTGACCATGCAACAGCAAACAGAGAAAGCAGAACAAGTGGCCAAGCTACAACAAGAAGTAAGCCCAAATAATGAGGCTTCATTTCAGTTTTTCGCTTGACCATCTTTGTAACTGTCTGACCAATGTGAGGGAAGTGCTTTCAGCCACTAAGAATAAAGACCATGTGTCCTTGTCCTTGTTCACTCTGCTGTTTGCTACAATACATTTTTTAAAGATGACATGTCTGTTGTTCATGTCAGGTGCAGAAGCTTGAGGAGCAAGTGAAAACATACAACGAAAAACACACTCATGCTAAAGCTGAGGCAAAAGCATCTCAACAGGTTTGTCATCAGTCCGACATGAGGCATGTGGTTGCTCCTGATAGTTATTGTGGTTTTGTAGGCCATTTTTATAACGGTTTAAAATGTTGTTTTTGTTTTTTTTTAATACATTTCTTTTGTTGACATTTTCCTTTCAGTTGCTCAATAAAGCAAATGCAACCATCTCAGCCCTCAAAGAGCAGCTGGACACCTTGGAGCACAGACAGAAACGATCTAGAGAGATGGCATCAGCACGGCTGCAGAACTCCACTCGTCACCTTCAGGTAATGCACTTTAAATTCAGTTCATATACCATCCATTCACACTAGAAAAAATCCCATGCTCAAGATGAGGGAAGATGACTTGATTTCATCACAACTCTAATATCAGTCACCTTATCACATGTCATTGTAGGAATCCTTTGGGAAATACCAGTCGCTGATAGACGCGTGTTCCATGTACAGCTCCACTGTTCTGAGCAAGAACCTCAGGGTGCAGTGTTCTCTGGAGCACAGTCATTTCACCGCTCTTCCAAAACCCACAATGGAGGTTTATAATGATGTATGTCAGCTGGAACTGCAGACCTTGCAGAATTTCATAAAAATTCAGGTAGATAATGTTTCTTTTCGTCTAAAGGACACAACATATTATAAATATACAGTTTTGTTCAAAAATGCACAGAGAATTCCTCTTGGTTTCCACAGGAGCAAATACATATGCAAGTAGTTGACTACAAGAAGATTTTTGAGGAGTTGGTGAAGAAAGATTTAGCCATTTTTGAAGAAAAAAGACTGCAGGACGTGCTGCAGTGCAGAGTGCAGGCCCCCGGCTACTCGGTCAAAGACGAGGACTTCAGCACACTCTGGGAACACAGACTGAGTGAACTTGAGGACAAACGGCAGATTTACCTCCAGGTGAGTTCTGCCAGTCAGTTCCTCGAAATCCCACTCACAAATCCTAATGAATGTCAGAAGGAAAAAACACACACACTTTTCTCAGAAATTAATAAGTGTGTACTTGCATCTGTGATGTTTTTGTCAAGAGTCTGTGGCCAGTCAGTTTTTACTCCTAGCAACATAAATGACTTCAACAGACATTTTTGACTTTCTGGCACCATATTTCTGGTTCCTGGGTGCTTTTAAAGTACTGCAGAATGAAGGGAGTGGCTGAGGATTGAATTAGCCGTATCAGTCAAACCTCAGAGAAGAGTAAAATGGAAATACTAGTGTATTAAATCACACTTTGTATCTGAACCATATAAGGCATCATGTGACTGTGTCCTGTTCTTTACTGATGACTGTGAAACATTATGAATGTCCTGTTTGCAGAAAATGGGTGGTATCTTGAAGAAGCTCTGGGACAACATGGCTTCGTTTCTCAAGCAACTGAAGGCTGAAATTTTAGAGAGAGAGAAGTTCAAGGAGCATCTGCAGGCCACGATCTCCACCCCGTCAGTTGGTGCCAGTGGGGTGGATGATGTTCTGAGGCGAGAGCTGGACCGCAGGTCTGCTGTGGCTCAAAGCAGTAACATGCTTCTCCAGGTGGGGTACAGCTTTCACGCTGGCTGCTTCTTAGAAGATGACATTAGATGGAGTGTATTTAACTGTGGCTGAACAGACACTGATGGACTTAAATGCAGATCAGTTGCTATGTTCCTATTCCAGTTAGAATGGGGGGTGGGGGGGATGGTTAACTATAGTTAGTTAATGGTTGACTAGTATAGAAACGGTCATGTGATATTGTTCCAATCTTTTCTTTCCGTGGGTCACCTGCAGGTCGTCATCAATGAGCTCACTGGTCTCTTTGATGAATTGAAACAGCTAGATGTTCAAGCCGATTTGCAGCTAAGAGAAGAGAAAAGCAAGAACTCCACTCTGCTGAAGGCACTGGAGGGAGTGCCCCTAAAAACAGAACTTTCCCTGATGAAAGACAACCAACGCCTTGCACTTCAGCTCCAACAATCACAAGAAAACATCCAAGTCAGTCTGCTATGTTTCAAAATTGTTTTTGAATGATGCATGTTTTTTTTTGTCTTTCTCTGGCTTGCAGTATGATAACTCATTCATCCCTCTCTCCAAAGTTCTTGGTCTAATGTAGGAAACCTGCCTATTGCCAGTTTTTGAGTTATAATTTTTTTTTTTTTTAAGGCTCTGCACATACAAATTGAACAGCTAGATGAGGAACAAAGAACAGCAAGCAACAGGGCGTCTACTCATAAAGAGGCCATGCAGCTGTTGCAGACTGAGCTGCAGGACAGCCGGGCTCTTGTCGAGGAGAAGGAGAGCACAATCCAGGCCTTGAAAAGCAAGCTGCAAGAGTCTGAGGTATGGCTTCACATCGGCATCTTTTACAGTAGACTTAAATTTTTTTTGCTTAAGAGCATATATTTGGGTGTCTCAAGTGACTACCAGCTTAAAGGTCTGAGAAACCAAAGCTGTCACTTCAACAGAGCTCTTGCTGAAATTGTCATTGAGCCGATTATATACTGTTATGTACTTTGAACTGAGACTTCAGTTATAACCTTTGATCTCTGCCCTCAACTTTACATCATGCTGTACCATGAAACCAGTATAAACTTGGCTTTTTTTGTTTGTTTGTTTTGATAAGTTTCCGTCAGCAGTACACTACGTGAGAAGCAAATATTCCTTCACCTATTCTGTTTTATATTCTGACTTGAAAATGCCAAAAGACAATCATCCTCCCGTTATCTCCATCACTGTGGCACATGACTGGCACTAATGTGTCTAACTGGTTGAGGAGGGTAACCAGTAATGACAGACTGAAGGAGGGGGGGTGAACATTATGAAACACACAAATAGATTTGGGCTGGAGGATCTAAAAGGGACTCAAACTCTGAGTGCAACAATTCTTGTGGTGTTTGATCAGTATGAATTGGGATCAGAATTGCACTTAAGATGAGTGTTAACAGCATCAGCCTTAGATGTAAACTATATCCTTTAAAATAAATAAATAAAAAATATTTATTTGTCTTCCAGAAAAAAGCATCGCCCACTGCAACAGAGATGGAGAAGCTTCAGAACAAGCTGTTTAAGATGGAGGTGGAGCTCACTTCAATGTCAGATGAAAATCAAAAAGAGTAAGAGACCAATGGATTCTTCACATCATGGCCTTTGAGTCATCCTCACTTTTGGAGGGGAGCAAGTTTTTTTTTTTTTTAAATAAATATGGATGCTGTCTGACAAAGTAAGGTTCTTTCTCTTTCAGAATACAGAAGATGAACAAACTGCTGAATGAAAAAGAACAGTCACTTCGGAAGCTGAAGGACGATCTGAGGAAATTCCAACAGGAAGGAGAGGAATCTTGTAAGTCAGCAGAGGGGTCCAAAACCTTTACAGGGGCTTTTCCAAGTCCCCGCCTTAGTTTGGGTACTTGTGTGTGTGTGAATATATGTTTGTTTTTATTTATATAGTTTTTCCTCCAGATCTGCAGTACAACTTCAGATATAAAGGAAAAACAACGTTAAAGCATTTTATAGGAGGGCTACAAATATGGCGCTGTACAGTATGAGGGGGGGAGAGGCTTCAAGAGTACTCTTCAGAAAACCTGTCTTATGTCACAGATGGATTGTCCAGTTCTTCTTACACAGTCTGAATCAGTTTTTTGCAAATATGGTTGAGCACATTGGCTCGTCATCATGTTAAAGGCACACGTGGACGGCGGCTGTGAAGATGCTCAATATAAACACGATCTTCACTTAAGGGCCTTCATTGTAGCAGATAAATGGCACCATTAATGTTCCATCTTTTTGTCTGACCTAATTAGTGTTGCTTTAAAGTTTGTTTGTCATGTGAGAGTGAAGTATTCAAATGGTGAATGACATGAGTGTGGTTTTGTACCCATCAGTTCTGCAGGGTACGCATCTCCATGCCAGACTGACTAATCCCAGAGGTGTGCTCATGAATAGCAGCCTTGAATCAGAAAAGACCAAGCTGGAGGAGGAGGTCAGACAACTTCAGCTAAAAATCACCGAACTGGAAAGGTAACAGGATCTAGAGTTCAGATTCTAAACCAGTAGAAATTTCTATTTAAAAATCTAATTAAAACATTGTAGAATGAGCTCTTGTATTGGTCAGCTATGTTTTCAGAAATGTAAAACTGCTTTGAAATAACTTTGCTGAAATATGGAAATGGTTACATATCTGGTGGTCCTAGCTCAGCCAGAAGAGTAGGTTCATCTGAACAGAACAAAAAGAATTAGCCAAGTTAGTGTATTAAACTTTCCCCACTGTACTCTGGTTTAAAACAAAACCACACACAATCCTTCTCGTGAAATTGTCATCTTTTTTTGAGATTTCAAAAAAAAAAAAAAAAACTGTGGAAAGTTTGCCGGGTATTGTCTCTGACTTGAACTCCTAACTTTTTTTTTTTTCCTCAGCTTGGTGTCTAGTCAGCAGGCAGAAATCAGTAAGTGGAAGAACAGAGCCATTAAGCTGAAGGTGAAGAGCAAAGCTGATTTGGACAAGCCTTCATCACCCTGCACTCCCACCAAGAGAGCCTTTCCAATGACCTCGGACTCTGCCCACCTTCTGAACTCACCCACAAAGTTTCTGGTTAGTCCGAAGAAGACCCTGACGTCCCCTCGGAAAGTTTTGGGGTCCTCTGGGAAGCTGCTGGACTCCCCAAAGGGCTCACTGCTCAAGTCTCCCAAGAGCAGTTTCTTTGATTTAGGAGGAGACTATGATCATCTCTCCAGAACCTGTCCCAAACAGTTCTTTGATAACTCCAGCCTAGGAACAATTCCAGGTAAGTTATACCTAAAGTATGACTCTCATTATTATGTAGGATGTACTGTTTATTGCACAAATTAAAAAAAAAAAAAGCTTCTTTCCATTAGAAAGACATGAGTTGTTTGTTTTTTGTCAGAGGTTTTTCATGCTCCTGACATGGCTAATGAAGAGAGGGGTAATGGCTGTAACTTATGTTGTGTGTTTGTGGGAAGGCAGACTGTCCGTGGGTGTTGAGGTGATGGAACCACATCCTTCTTCCACATCCGGGCATTAAGACACCAACAAACTGCAGTTTTAGTCAAACTATAAATTCGTTCCAACTCGCGCTGTACAAGAGCCATCTAAAGAACTCTCTCATCATGATTCATGTACGCCCGCCACACATTAGCAATGAATGTTGGGTTGTAAATGGCTGCAAGTATAACATTAATATTGGGTCCATTTCTGTAGGCTGACTTTGCTCTGGTGTCTGTAAAGAGCCAGCAGTTGCATTATCTCAGCTTCTGGTGTCCACACCGGCTCCGTCTTGGTGTGGAGCTGAAGGAGGGATCATACAAGGCTTCTGCTACTGCAACTCAACCAGATTTGCTTCTTTTGTACTTAAAAGACAAAAGTGGAACCAACCAGTTTAATTTTATTTGTGGAGTTTAACGGAGTGGTTGCACTGCTGTGTTGATCGGCATGTCTTTTCGGTTGGTTTGCTAGAGATTTGGGATCGTCATCCTGCTGCTTTCACCGAGGCCAACGAACACACTTGTAAAGTGTTTCTAGCTGTTTGATTGCATGTCTCATCATTCCAGCAGCTTCATAAAACACCTCACTCAGACTCCTGACAGTTGGCGTCTTTGATCAAACATACCAGCACAGTTCCTTGACTGCGGTAAACTTTCATCATGGCACAGAGAAATTGCAGCATGTACCTCATTGATTCAGGAGTCTCCAATCTGCTGATCAGAGCCAAAGTTGTAAATTCCTCATTTGGGAAAAAAGACTGCCTTGCCCCTCTCCCAACTTTTATTTCTGCCATTTTAGAAATGTAAAAGTTATGAGTCAAATTATAATTTAGAATGACTATTTTAATCACTAGGAATGTATTTATGAATTAAAAACCCAGCATTACTTCCATGGTTTCAAACTCACAAATGGAGCTCCATTGTGCTTTTTTTTTTTTTTTTTTTAAATTTTATTTTAAGGTTAAAAAATTCATGTAAGAAACTTTTGTTCTCTTTACTTTGTGCAATTCCCATCCCAGAAGAAACATTGTCAAGTCCTGTGAACTGACGATGTTTCTGCAAAATTAACAATTAAATGGAGAGAAATGGAGTAGGCTCTAGGCCTACTCCATTTCTGTCTTTACACTGGTGGAAAACTTGATTCATCACTGCAAATTAAGTGTGCCCCACAATTTTTCTTTTTCTTTTTTCTTTTTCTTTCTTTCTTAAATCTTAATCACTTAATTTTTATTATAAAAGTATTGTCTATTGCAGGTGCCACTGATGGAGCTGATGGAAAGGAGTCGTGGCTCAATTCTCCAAAGCAAGATATGTGTAAAACTCAGTAAAATGTGCAATATTTGAACAAGTCTTTTAGCTTAACTAATAAAGATGGTCATTAGAAAGTGAAGAAACTGCCTTATTAAAATCTGTCTTCAGTTTTTTCTTTCCTAAAGATACATATGACTTAAATAAATCCCAAAATGGTATCTTTAATTTGTCTTGTCTTTTATATATTTGGAAAAACTCTAAATACCAGAGCTAATACAACTATGATTATGCATGTTTCCAGTTATTGTTCAATACTGTTGGCTGCTGTTATTGCTACTGGTAATAAAATTCAAAAAAAAAAAAAAATGTGTGTGTGTGTGTGTCTGTGTGTGTGATTGAATCCAGCTGAAGGTTCACTGGAGTCTGAACAAGAAATTCTTAAACATTGATCCATT
>JAOWBL010001847.1:0-14626 GCA_028564865.1 Zenarchopterus dispar
TATATATATATATATATATATATATATATATATATATATATATATATATATATATATATATATACACACACACACAGTGAAGCTGTCTAAATACACTATATACAAACAAACAAACGTAAAAGCACATTCTGTAAAACCAATAAAATTGTTTTATTAACCACTTGTACATACATTTGTAATCACAGGCCAAATATCAGCACACTAATCTTACATGCAAAACATTACATCACCTCAATAACAGACAGCACAAATACGAAAGCTTTAAAAATCTTTTTAAACAGTTTAATTTATGTACCCCCTTTTCATTTTGTAACAAACCCCTGTTATGGTATACTCACGTTGCTTTTTTTCCCCCTCCTGTCTTTGCATACCATGTTCTGTTGTTGTTCCCAGTAAAGTTTTGTATTTATTTATTTATTTTAAATTCCCAGCAATGTGCTTTCTGTTTGGAGTTTACATGTAAAGCAGCCAAGCTAAAATGTCTAACCGTGATTGGGTGAACTTAGTCCAGATGGCGTCCCGGGACTAAAAAAGGACGTTTCAAAATTCAAAACATTGCACCTCCTGTCAGTAATGTCAGTTGTGCAGTCTAGGGTAGTTAGCTTAGTCATGAGCTTAAATCTGATAGTCATGATTTAAAATTATGGAAAAATTATTTTTCACTCTATCTCAAACTCTTGGTTAACTTCACAAACCCCTGCACATTTGTTATTATGTATATAGTCCATATTATTTTATCTTTTTTGGCATATAGTACATAGTATTTGATTTGATTCTTTGCATTTTTATATTGTTTTTTTAGCTGCTGTGGCCAGTGAATTTCCCCGCTGCGGGATCAATCAATCAATCAATCAATTGATCTAAATCTAAATGCATTTCTTTTTGCAGACGGAAGTGACGCACACGGTTATGTGCACGGAGCTGCATCGGTCTTCCAGCGCCGGTTAGTGAGTGGCTCCACTGCCGCACAGTTTCCGTTTCAATTGTTTCCTTGCACCAACTTTGAGGAACTTTGAAATGAGTCTGCATGAGAAAATTCGTTTTCAGAAACAAGAAAAGAAATATTCGGAACATTGTTGCGTCCCTCTGTGTTCGGCATCGTCCAAATTTAACGGCGTGCTCAGTTTCCACAGCTTCCCAGCTTGCCCGGATCTTAGAAAACGATGGATGGTAAATATACGCCGGGATCATTTCCCCATCTCCTCTCATACTAAGGTCTGCAGTAGACACTTCACCCCTGATGAGCTGATTGAACCAACGACCTTCGGCGGCCGAAGAAGGCTAGTGAAAGATGCTGTACCGAAGCTTTTTGACTGGAATGGCTACAGAGTCCAAACACAGCCGTGTCGTGTTTGGGAGAAAAACAATCAGGCAGTTGAAGCAGCCCCTCCACACGAAAAAGAGCACCCCGTGGATGCCGCAAATGATCACGATTACTGCTCAGCTTCTCAACCCTGTGCAATGGACATTTCCGTATCATCTATGCAAAACTTGCACAGAGAAGAACGGGATCCGAGAAAAGAAATGCCTGTGATGTGGATCCAGCGAGAGTTCGGGTTGCAGCGGTTTGCTGGCTCCAGCGCTGACATCCGATTCTACACCAGGTATGACGTCAGTTGTATTGAGTCCATTTGACTGTGTCGTCGCTGTCGACAAGGGAGCAGAGTTAACGTGGACAGTAGGGACTCGTCCCTACCAGTATCTGGCGGTTAATAAACTGTCCCTCCCAAAGATGTTGACTCCACTCGTTACAAAAAATAAAAATAAACGCCTTGTTAACGTGTTTTTAGTAAAGACGACCACAAAGGGTTAAATCGCGTTTTCTAATACGTTACTACCGTAATGTTCAGTATATGAGCGCAAATCTGCTTCTCAACTTCCAGAATCCTCAAGAATGACGGTTTTAGTGTAAACGGTCGAAGAGTTACGGTATTTGAAGAGTTACGGTAAATCAAAGGCCGTGTGTCATTTTCTGTTTCTGTTGACAGCATTTAGGGGAAACTACCATGAATTTACAAAAACAACAGAAAATGTCCCGCACGCTTCAATTCCTGCTTGAAAAGTAAACAGACTCCGTTGTCCCCAGGTTCAAAGTGCTTGCTGAAAGGAGTTAAGAGAAGAATGAGAGAAACTATGAAACTTTATATTGTTTCTTTATTCTTTTTTTGTTTCGTTTTGTTTAAAATGTTTATAGGCAAATCAAGTTATTTTGTTGACACTTATGATCTTCAACTAACAATGTTACCTGAAGATCCAAATGAGGCTGGGCTTCCCTTTCAGTGGTTGAAAATGAGTAAATTAAATAATAAAATTACATAATTAGTAAATTATAAAAAAATAAATTAAATTAAATAATTGGTAAATTATAGTTCAGCACTGTGCCAGGGAGGAAAAAATGTTTAAGTTATGGTCATGCCAAATATTTTATTTAAGTATCAATGCAACAGTTAATGCACCCTTTATAAAGAACTGACTAATATTTTTGAGGGAGGAGAAATGCATATCTACATCACAGTCTATTAAAAATCTTTTTTTTCTTTTATTTTTTTCTTTATTCAGGTAAAGCTACTTGTTTTGAAAAGCAAATGTTCCAAGAGTTTATTTATTTAGTTTGAAATTTTTTCTTAGTCGAGATATGAAATGTAGTAATAAATCTTTTTGAGATTTGAAATTATTCCTTTTTTGTAGCACTTAGTAATTGTTACTCATCATTTAACAAAAGGAGACACTTTAGTTTACTTTGTTTTTCATGTATTTGACTGTTCAAGGAAGCCCATTTTCTGAGGCCTTCAGATGTCTTTTCTATTACTTTACCAGAGCTGCAGTTGAATTCAACTTATGTAAAAAGAAATTTAACAGTTTTTAAAAAGCACTTTTATTTTCTTATTGTTTTTGCTGTTCAATTTTGGCAAATATGTAATGTTTTCTCTATTTGACTATGGACAAGGATTTTAAAAAACTGTTCTTTAAGGAACTAGAAGTGAATATCTTTAAGTTACATGATATAACGTTATAAAACACCCATTTTAAAATTAACCTGTAACTTTAAAATTGCTTAATGAAATGTTGAAGTTGACACTATTTTTTTCCATAAATCATAGCTTTGTGCAATGTCCAGTTGTTATGGACCCCACAAGGGGACAGAGTTGAGGAACTGGACCTTTCTCAAATGTAGTTGAATACCCCTGATCAATAACATGATAAAGGACAGACATTTATCACGTTGTAGAGGATTCAACAATGATCAATGACAAAAGCAAATATATCTCCTTGATTGTCAGCATCAGTTAAATGATCAAATAGCATGCTGCAGGCTGTTTTAAATCTTCTGCTTGACCATTGCACATCTAGTCTTTGTTTATCACCAAAACATTGTTGATTTGACATTGCATATATAAATGAATATTTGAAAAAACAAAATAAAAACATTAGCACACAAGATTTACATGAACTCAGTCATTTTAGTTTCCTTTATTTTATTGATAGTGTAGTTTATGAAATAAGTTGACGTGATGCATCTTTTGTGAACAGATTTCCAAGCTACAATCACTTGATGGCATTTTGGTTTTTGATCGAGCCTTGCATCCACAAAATGATCCGTCTCTCTGGAAACGAATCTGCTGCCAAGACAACTGAAGATGCAGCCAAATCTACACGGCCATCAGTGGTAGGTATACATATGTATGTGTGTGTACACATACATACACACACACACACACACATATATATATATAATGTATGTGTGTGTGTGTGTGTGTGTATGTATAAATATGCGTGTGTGTGTATATAAAGTGATATATATAAGTTTATGTACTACTACTGTCTTTTTTTTTTTTTTAACCTCCTAGAGACGGCTGCTCCAGCCAATCGACGAGTTCTTTCTCTTTCTCGTATTCTTGTCGGTTGGTTTAAAGGAGACGGACCTGGCACATCGATTCAACACACACGAGTCTACAGTCAGCAGCATTATTGCAACATGGACACGTTTTCTAGTCACTGTTTTGGGATCTCAGCGTATCTGGCTGTCACAGAAAGAAGTACAAGCTTTCCTTCCAGAGGAATTCAGAGATTTCCAAGATACCCAGGTGATTCTACATTGTATAGAGCTAAGGTGTCAACCACCAACCTCAACCCCCCTGCAGAGTGAGATGTTTTCCACATATAAACCCCCCTACACCTTAAGAGCCCTGGTTGGCATGGCTCCACATGGTGCAGTGACATTCATCTCTAGCCTGTATAGCGGTTCTGTTGGTGATGCAGAGCTATTCAGACAATCAGGAATTGCCAAGTTGTTGACAGAAGACATGGCAGTCATGGTTGATAAGAGCTTTTTAATCAATGACTGTTTAAAATACAAGATGTACCGCCCACCTTTTCCATCTAAACAGAAGCAAGTGTCAGGATGCCAAGTTAGGGAGTCACTGGCCACAGCCAGACTGAGGATACACCTGGAGCATGTAATTAGGAGGATAAAGCAGAACAAACTGTTTGATGGGATCATCACCCTGTCACATGCCTATAGTGTTGATCAGCTGTTTGCAGTTGCATGTATGTTGTCAAATTATCAGAACACGACATTAGTAAATAAATGGGTGATGTGATGATAAATGGAATTTTGATGAATAAGTAAAGATTAAATGAACAGTTCAGCTCAATTTTTTTAAATCAACAAAATACTGAATGTTTTTATATATTTATAAATTAAGCCAATGTAATTATTCTGTTGTACATGTTGGTAAATGTCACTTTCTGTATACTTGTGGAAGTCATTAAAATTCAAAGTGTATAACTCACCAGATGGCAAAAGGATGAGGTGATGGTTGGGGTGAAGCAACAAGCTATGGGAGTGGTAGGGTGAATGACTGATTAAATTCACCGGCCTGTTGTACCCAGCTGCTGCAGGCTGCGTCTCAGAAACCGTCACCATGCCTGCTCTCAGCCGTCTTCTCCATTATGCATTTTGCAGGTTTGGGTTTGCAGAGCAAAACATTTCTTCCCACGTGGCCTCCTCAAGTTTGTGAAGCATTTCCAGTGTCTGTTCAGGTATGGTAGCGGCTGTTCCAACAGCACAAATAGACAATCCCTTGGCAAGATGTCAATAATCAAAACAACACACTACATTAGAGAGTGGCAGTTAGGCAGGCAATACAGCAAATTACATTTGGATGAGTTCGTAAATTTGGGAATCAGATTACCCCAGTCTGTTTTATCTGTCTGGGTACTGACTTTGTGAAGACCGTGGAGTTGATGGGTCCTGACTTCACGCCCTCGAGGAAAACCTATTCTGTGTGGATGGAGTTATTTACAATTCAAGTAGAGACCACAACATCTTTCTCCTCATTCAAATCACCTTTGCTTGTGGCTTGTGTATTGATATTCAGATTCTGTGCACAGGAGACGTGTTGAGTTGTGAATTTTGTGCCGTTTGGATCAGCGAGGCAACTGTATGACTGCACAAAACAATTCTCGCCACATGTGCGCTCGGACTGTGCCTCAGCATCACCAGCAGTGAATTGCAAAGAAAATGTTTAAAAATATATATATAATCTTTGCTTTATGGGAAAGAGCCAGTAGGTTATTATAAGTAAAGCAGGGTGCCATTGTTGCTGAATCATGCTCCTATAAGAAGCCAACCTTCTCCCTGCTCGAAATGCAACTATAATACGTCACATGGTCTTAACTGGCAGTAATGATTTAATGTAAATTTGTTTCTGATCACTGCAGAACACACATACACCTTAAGAATATTAACTTGTTGAAATTAGTCAAAGGTTCAGTGAACAATGATGAACAACGTTGCACAGCTTCCTGTAAATAATTGTTTAACGCTTATCTGAAAGAATAGATACGGTACGTTCATTATTTACACTAAACATACTGAACCACACTTTGGTTAGATGGACTACTGTACAAAGGTGAATCATAAAATAGGTAATAGAGCAGACACAAGTGTTATTTCAGTGAGGCTGGCACATCCACACCAGCACGCCACATTCATAGCACAAATCAAAGCACAAGAAGACAAAAGATCACACAGCAATCTTAACTATTTGCATGATTTACAGTCTATTTACAAGTAGGTACAATTTGCTTACAAATATGTTCAAGCATTTACAAGTCAATTTAAACTGCTGTCACCCACCCATGTGTCTCTGTGGCTGTCTGCCTTCAGAGTTGTTTGGTTTGGTAAAATTGTTGGAGCTGTAAAGACCTGCCACATACATGACCTCCTCACATGACCTCCTCACATGACCTCATATTAGACGTGAGGTCATGTGATGAGATTTGTTGTGGGTTGTTTCTGTAGGGTTTCTACACATCCTTTGACTGCTCTACTTTTTATGTAACACCACTGTAAGCCAGCTGAGGAGTGTAAAATCATGAGAAAATATTAAATTTATAATACAGGCAGTTGAGAGTTTTTGGATCTGTCTACACTGCCACAAACGAGAGAGAAACCAGGCCACAAGGGACCACAGCGCTGTCTCTGTACATATAGTGGCATAGTGTAATATGAATAAGATCCAAACAAGTGACAGACAATTGTTTATTATTGAAAATTATTGGAACCACAGAGTGTCTGGTATTTTTTTAAGCTTGCAAGAGATTGAATTCATATTGACACTCTTTCATTTCGATGCCAACAGCACCACTTGGTGTCTAAAATGTGGACAACAAGTGGTAGTGGTGTCCCACAAATACAAAAAAGTTGACTAAAACCCAAAACGAACAGAAACAGACTTATATCAATGTGCTGACAAGTGATTTGTCCTTCTTAAAGGACAGCATTCCTCGAATAAAAACAGTGTTCACATTAATATCTACTGACTCATGTTGGAGGACTCTGGACTCGGTCGTTTAAACATTTAAACAATATTTAGGCTCATCATGACATTTTATATTTAATTTTCACTTTATCAAAGTAATAACCACCAGAACGTCTGATATTATTTTTCATTGCATATTAATTTCCGCAGTACTTTTCATAATCAGTAGTTTCTTGTTTAAAAATAGATAAATTATTGTAACGATATACGCTTTTAATAATAATAATAACAACAACAACAACAATAATAACAACAACAACAATAATAATAATAATACACATCATTATTAAACAACAGTAATATTATTATTGTGTTATTATGATAAAAATGTCATTGCGGCAGTCGCATGGCCAGTGTGTGACGTGAATTTGTGTGTCTTCGCCACAAGGTGGAGTCGTTGAGTCGACACAAACTTTGGATACAGACGCTAAAGTGTCATTTTTGTTCATTAGGATGACCAGCCCTGCTATTAAAATCACCTCTTTTGTTTGTGATCACATATGCCTATAAATTAAAATGCTTTGTAACCCTTTATATATTTAATATTTCCCGTTGTGTTTTAACATATGCTTGAGACAGAATACATTTGATTGATCCAAAGTTTTGACACATTGTTTACTGCAAGAGGAAGTGTGAAGGTGATGGTTAGAGGATTGTCTCTTAGGATAACTTTTCATCGCCTGTACCCTCAACCATGAAGTGCTGCACCTTTTGAGGGTTCTGGTTTTTTTTCTTCCAGTCTGCTTACCTGGGAGCAGAATGAGTGTTAACAGATACAAAAGTCTGTCAGAAGTATTGTGCATTCGGAAGAGACAGATGAAAGCATATCAGGACTTGAGGAAGAGAAAGTCATACCTTGTGGCATGCAAACGCTTAGAAACCTCTCACCACTTCTCTTAAATGTCTGCCAGGTCTGCATCCAGTGACCTTTGCGTTTCCTGTAGACAAATCAGCCAGCATGCTGGACTGCCTCACAGCAGAGACCACGGAGGTGAAAAGGTTGTATTAACGCGTCCATTCATGTCTGGGTGAAAATGTTTCTCTTTATGACGCGCTCTTAAACAAAACTAGAAAGATCAGCGCGTTTTATTCCAAGAGATGCCTCGCAACAAAGTGACTTAAGTCTGAACCTCGAAAAAGCACGCTTGTGTACTGTATGTCTGAACGTGGTCGTGGGAGAACGTGCGTGGCGGTAATAGTTGTAAACTGATCCCTCCTACTCTGGTTCGGCGTGCAGAGGAGGGGTGAGGAGGAGGAGGAGGAGGAAGAAAAGGAAGAAGAGGAGGGAACTGAAGCAGGAAGGAAGGCAGGCAGAAAGGGAAGGAGGCTGTGGGAGCTAATAACCTTTGTCGTTATCGTATTGCTTCATTGGCAGGGTTTGACTAAATATCTCACCATGGACGAGCACTTCTGAAGTCCTGCTATGCGCCAGTGCAGCGTTGGCCCTGCGCGCCTGCAGCAGACTCGCCGTCGTCTGCGCATTTGAAGCATATTTTTACGCGGAGTGAAATGTATCGCGACTGCTCGGGACTCGCATTCTGACAATGGAGATTGAAAATATTGTGGCCAACACGGTTCTCCTGAAGGCACGGGAAGGTAAGTCTGCGTTTGAATCGCCGAAAGAACAAAAAAAAAAAAAAAAACAAAAACCAAAGAAGAGGATAAATGAAATGACATCGTCCCCCCCCCCCCTTTTTTCCACAGTCGAACCTTAGCCCTCGGCTGTCCTTTCTTGGGCTTTAGTCTTTCTTCATCTTCCATCATTCCGCAGTGCTTTGTTTTGGGGCAAAGCAGCATTTTAAGACGAAAAGATGTATGCAGTAACATTACACGGCAGATGGGTTCGGATGAGGCCCAGAGGGCTGGAAATGACCAACTCGGGGAGTGTTTGCAGCACCACTCATTGTAGGATGTCGAACATGTTTTTTCCACCCAGGCACCAGCGGTCTAGTTGATATTTACGACACCATAACGTGATTTGATTGCGCTCACATTTGATTGTTGAGGGAAGAGGAAAATACAGCCGATTCGAGGGGGCATTGTCCCCCCCTCCCCTCCTGACTGGTCATTCTGGTTTCGAGCCCGGTTCGGAAGGCAGAGCGGTGTTTGACGCAGCAGAATGCCGCTGCATTGCTGCTTTCCTGCTGCCTAGGAAGAAGGAAGAAGGAGTGGGGTTATAATGAGGGGTTTCCACTCATTACGGGGGGGGGGGGGGGCAGGCGCCACTCATCCAGTGGGCTCGTTGTTCGGTGGGCCGGTGATCCCGCGGCAGCTCACCTGGAGGCGAGTCTCCATCTGTTTACCAGGTGGAGGCAGACCGGAGAGGTTGGTTTGGCTGTCGGTGAGTGGGCGCAGGGTGGTGGGATGTGCCGTACGAGTGGCCAGAAAGCCTAGAAAATATGTATCTGCAACTCATCGATTTCCGCTCAAGTTTCTCCCTCTCTGTCAGACGGGATGGGCCACGGGAGACGGCTTCGTGGACGAGCCTATTCGTCAGGTTGATCCGTTTTCCTCGACGGAAGAACGTGTCACGGCAGCGCACGGCCTCAGGGGTCGCACTTCAGGGTGCTCAAGCACGGGCCTTCCCTGCGAAAGTGCGTTTTCTTTCGAGACCGAGAGCAGACGCAGTGAAAATATGTTGTAGGGACTGGTGGTGGAGCATTTCCTCCCTCCGCCTTTGAATGCTGCCGTCTGCGTCCCGAGAAGATGAGGTACGCGGATACCTGCCAGTCTTTCCTCAGCAGAGGCCCCAAAAGGTCCTCCGTGATAAATGAGAACACGCAGAGTGGGAAAAGCCTGCAGTTTCTCCTTCTGATCCAAGATGGCAGTTTAGACTCATCAATACAAAGTGCTGAAAGATTTGCTGAATAGCAATTAGGCAATTTATTAAATGAGTTAATAAGGTATTTCTGCCACTATAATTTTTTACTCTCCCTACTCACACAAACACACACACATATATGTGTGTGTGTGTGTTCGGTGCTCCGTGCAGCGTTATTAACCAGCCACTGGTTTATCCAAAGAGGCATTAGTAAGAATTCAGCAAAGGTTGGTGTTGTCAAAAGGTTTGTCACAGAGCTAGGTGTTACCAACCACAGCGCAAACCCCACTTTTTGTTATTATTATTATTTCAAAATTAGGAAGACTGATTTTATGGATCAGCGGTCTTTGATTCAAGAGCTCCTGTGGTCTCCTTCACGCTTTAAGGCACACAATATAGTGTACATCAAAATGGTTTTAAAGATGCAGGTGAGCTAACAGCCTGCTGATGAGGCCTCTGACAAAATCCGGTTTTCTGTGCCGCCATTGCACGATTAAGTAAAATAAAAATGACAAGACTATTAATTTTGAGATTTAAAAAAAAAAAAATATGATGGTGTTCATGTCAGATCTGTTGGTGCCTAGAAAACCGTTTGAGTCTGACTTTGTAGTCACCTCTTAATGTGAATCTGGGTGGCCAGAAAGAGAAGCGCAGGGTGTGCCCAGACTGCCACAGCTGACAAGACACGTCAAAGGAAGTGGTTAGAAATGACACTCCTGTTCACATTCACCATTCCTGCCTTTCAGAATTTCACACTTACAGTTCGTTAATGAACAAAAAGGGAGGATTGCTAAAACCATTTGCATTTGCATATGGTATGCAAAGAAGGAAGTGCCTGACAGCTGCAAAGTGAAACAGTTTTCCAGTTTTTCAAGAAATTTCTGTTTCAGCATCAATAGCATGGAAAATTTGTTTTTTTATAATCACTCTAGTTGGAGCTCTTAGTTATGGAGATTTTAAGTTTAGCACTGTATGTCTACATAGTCTCAGCCGATATAATATAAGGACCATCTCATCATAAACCATATAAACTATCTTCTCTGTTTTAGATACTAACTTTTAATGTTAATCTGTGGAGATGCACTGAGCCCAAAGCAGCCCATCTCACACTGAGATCACACTACAACATGAAAAACTGAAAATAATTGTCAGTTTTACTGTCAATAATATATCCATTTATCACCTTTTTAGGTACAAATTGAGCATGCATTGAACTAGCATGGGTTATAAAAACATCACACATCACACATAAGGGTTTTATCAATAGCAATACTGCTTATGAAACCGATATTTTTTAATATCTCTTATTGATACTTGTCACTATAATTTGAAACAAAAGTTAAAGGTATGATATACAAAATGTGTACACTTTGAAAAAATTGACTTAATTACTTTCTGAATAACACAGAAACTAATGAAATAGGTTCAAAAAACAAACATTGAGGGGGAGAGGGGAAAAAAAAAACAACTTTCCCTGGTGATGATCATAAATGAACGTATATGAACAAGATGTGATCAGCATGTAACTGAGAATTCTGGCATCTCTCTTGCTTTTTTTATTGTCCTCCCAAAATACCCTTACAGTTAGTTTTAAGTTAAGAAAATTAACATATTAACTAATTTTACTGTCCTTACAGAGAGTCAGATTAGTTGACGTACAAGTCAGAGTAGTTAGTTTACCCTTCCTCAACACAGGATGGGTAAACTAACATTTTTCCATAAGCCTATCTCTGCTCCAAAATTTAGTATAGTGCAGAAGATAACTAAATGTGCATGGCTGGCTATTTTCTGCTGTACCTAAACCTAGCTGAAGTAGATACCAGTACGTCTTTGGCAATGAGTCTGGTGACAGTCCTGTCCTAACAGCAGCGATGGAGAATGAGCTGCTGCTCTGGGGTAACCACATCTGCAGTTGTAGCCTGCCTTGTGTTTCCTATATTGGTTTTAGTCATTTTTAGTGTCATACATTAAAAGTGTGTTGTAAGTTTATAACAAAAGACATTTTTTTTTAACAAGCGTTATGTCTTCACTTGACGAGACTGAGCCTGCTGCATTTCTGGGGGTTGGGGGGCACTGTGAGGAAGACAGAATGGCTTTGCTAAAGCAGTTAAACACACCACATTGTTTTAGGTTGATATTTGTCTTATTTGCAAGTGCTTTATAAAGTTGTTGGTGCGGCCTCCGTTATGTGCCACTATGTTTAGGGTATATGGCATTTAAGATCACTCTTGTAAGGTGCGCCGACACTATTGAACTTCTTACCATGACTGATTATTTACATGTGCATAGATACAAGACACACATGTAAAAACATTGTAAATACCGATAACTTCACTGCTTTTCTGTAGCTTATTTGTATTCTGGTACTGACCCAGTTAGGTCCTGCTCCCCAGAATTACCAGTATTGATAACAAAACACCATAGATAAAAATACTGAATACACTAATAAAAAATGATGCAATAATTCCTTTGCTATAAGCAGCTTAATGAATTCTCGATGCGAGAGTCCATCGTCTGTGTTTTGTTTATTTTAGAGGTTTATGTGAAGATTAGTTGGAGCACTTCTCTGGTAGCTGAGTGGTGGTTGCAGTTTGCTTTGCACTAGGAAGGTACTTGGTTCAATTCCCAGCTTTTTGAGATTTGCTTGGTTGTCTCAGAAAGTGCGTTCCTCTATGGGGCTATAGAGCTCAACTGTGGCAACCCCTCTCTCAAGCGAGGGACTATGCCCAAACTTGATAGATTCATTTTTACTGATGTATATTAAAAGGTTTTTTGTTACTAATGTTGGATTTAAAGTTGCAAAAAATCAAATAAATAAAAAATGGAAATTTGAACTTCTGACTAGAAAAAAAAGAAACCTAAAAGTAGTCATATTTCCTAATCTGGTTTTTAAATATCAAACATACTACTGGTAGAGCATTATTACTCTTTTTTTTTTTTTTTTTTTTTTTAGTTGAATGCATTACATAACTGGTGACAGCATTTTGCTTTTAATATCAAAGCAAAACAGCAAGTGAAAAGTTTCAGTTTCCCACTTCTAAGGTATTGTAAATACAGCACATTTTAAAGTTGGGTAGAGATCATAGAGATAAAGAGGGAGAGGAAGGATAATTCTCTTCTTTGCTGTGTTGGTGGCATATCAGTTTGTATGCCTAACTGATATTTTCAAACTTGAGTGACTATAGGCTGACAATATCAGTGAAATGTTTTGCTTTCATTGAATTTAAAATTTGACAGCATAGTCATCATATTGCTGCCAGTATGAGAACCTTCTGACTATGCAATCAGGACACTTTTTTTTGTGTTTTGATGTGGCTTTATTTTGGCAATATGGAGCTAGAACTTGCCAATTAAGTTATAGAAAATTTGAGAAACTATATTAACAGTAGACATGTCTCTATAGTTGCATAGATATGCTCTATGTCAGTGATGAATGGGCTGTGAGCACCACCTTATGGGGCACAAAAAAAAAAAAACATTCAGTTTCGCACCTGTGGGCTGCAAGGGATGTGGCCCTGCAACACAGCTTCCCACCACGTGGTGCAGTAAGGCACCAGTTAGTTGTTTGACATTCTCACATAAGCAGAAGAAGGCGTATTTAAAGAGAGAAGAGTAACTTCTGGTTCTGTCATACAGTCAATAAGGTCCTTACATCTTTGGGAACATTTCCTCCTTTACCTGGCCTCAGTGTATGTAAAAGCCATTTTCCAGAAAGGCATGAAATCTGATTCCTTTATTCCACTTCCTGGTGTAGACAAAAAGGCGTAGAAAAGGGGAGAGTGGTTGTGTATGTAAGGGACATCCCCCCATCCTGTAACTGTGTGAGAATTTCTAATAGTGTTCTGATCATGTTGGTTGTATGTGTAAAGTTCAGCAGACTGGACTCACGAAAGACAGATGCAGAATTAAGGAAAAATTATCTTGTATTTGTGGAGACTTCCTGGAGGGAACAGGAAGTGCAGGAGAAATCAGAAATACTCAGTTTGTGCAAAACAGTCCAAGTCTGTTAACCAGAAGAGTCGTATAATCTGTGCAGAAGTGTGAACAGGCTGGAACCACTGATGATCTGGCACTGGTGAGGTTGCTGCTTAAGTACACAGAGGGATGATAGTGATCATGGAAGATGCGTTAAGACTCACCTTCGAAACCGCAGCCTTGGAACATGACATAACCCCTAACCCTTGTGGTCTGTTTCTCCAGAGCATAACCCTCCCAAGCCACCATGTACTGGAGTGAACGGCCAACATAGCGAGAGCGCAGGATCCTGTGCACAGTGTGAGCTAGGCTCCATCAATGAACTGGGCAGGCAGAGGGGGTCTGGGTACCAAAGGACAAGTTAGAGCAGACTTCCCCCTGGAAATATGAAAAGTAGGGTGAACTCGGAGAGCAGGAGGTAAGCAAAGACAAACTGCCACAGGGTTCACCACTTCAGAGATTGGGAAAAGGCTCCACAAAGCCAGGAGCCAGTTTCCTATTTTCCTCACAAAGCGGTAGACCCCAAGTTGTCTACAATCTGATAGACTGGGGCCACCAACCGATGGCGGTTGGCAGATTTGATGAAGCATTGGGAGGTTTCCAAGAGGTCATGCCAAGCCTTGAGCCACATCTGATGACAACGGCGGACAGCTGCATGGGTAGAAGGGGCACGTACCTCCCTCTCCTGCGATGTGAAGACCAGGGGTTGGAACCCAAACACCACCTGAAAAGGAGAGAGCCTGGTGGCAGAAGAAGGCAAAGAGTTATGAGCATATTCAACCCATGGTAGATTCCTGGCCCAGGAAGATGGGTTCCCCCAACAGAGGCTGGGTCTCTGTTACGCCAGGAATGAACAGAGGACTCAAATGCAGGAATTCCCAAATGCAAAAGATTTAATAACAAAAATATCCCGAAGGATGAGGGTAAAAATCCCAAACTTAGTCGAGAACAAAAAACAATCCAAAAGGACGACAAAAAGCTAAGAAAACAAAAACTAGACAAA
>JAOWBL010001848.1:0-14626 GCA_028564865.1 Zenarchopterus dispar
CCTTAAAGGTCATTTTATATTAGCCTTAAATACAAAACCAGGAGAAACAAAAAAAACATTTTCTGTGGTCAGAAATGATGAGGCCTATAGTCAAATATATCTTTAAAAGTTGTTTTAAGTGGTTTTCTACTTTATCTCTAAAAACAGTCATAGATCTGCACTTTAGAGTTGTCTCAGTCCTCTTTTAATTAATTTCACCCCAGAAGTTCAACTGAAACTCAAGGATGTAGGAGTAAAGAGTAAACCTTGTATCACCTTTGGTACAGGTGTTCACCAGCAATGTAAAGACAGAAAAGGTTAGAACAGGTGGGTTGGGCAATGACACACGTCATATGCCGTTTTAGGAAGATCAAATTATCATCTCTGCATTTGTATTAAACAACAACAACAAAAAAACTAATCACTTGGAAAATAAACAGACCAAGGTTCTAGCAAATTAATATGAAAATGATTTGTTTAGAGTCCATATCTGAAGGTCAGCTGTGCTGATCCTTGGTTGGGAAAGGGTTGATTGTGGGGAGGTTACTTAGCAGGAAACCAAGGCCATCATCTTAAGCACAACAAAACAGAGGTATCTGGAATTTCTTCAAGTTTCCAGTGATTAATTAGAATTTCTGGCACA
Organism: Zenarchopterus dispar; assembly: GCA_028564865.1. Lineage (NCBI taxonomy): Eukaryota > Metazoa > Chordata > Actinopteri > Beloniformes > Zenarchopteridae > Zenarchopterus > Zenarchopterus dispar. The sequence goes on from JAOWBL010001848.1 coordinate 623, forward strand.
TCATTGTATTCTCACAAACGGCACTGCACACTGACAACTATGTATGCAAGAAAAGAAAAAAGAAGGCAACAAAGAGATGTGGCGTGTATTGCTTAACAGAAACGCCACTCTAGATGGACTTGAAATAAGGTCCCCAAAGTTTTCTATTTTGAAACTTGAATCAAAAAATGCTTCTTGATTGGCCAAATGCCTTTGAGAGACACAGCAAAAGTCTGATGTTCCTGATTATTGAACCTGTTCAGAAGCAGATATCTGAGTTATCCTGCTGTCAGTGGTGTTCACTGGATCTGGCAGTGTTGTCCCTCCATGTCTGCTGCAGCTGCTGGAGATGTTGAAAGGCCCTCTGTGTGATGTTAAGAGCTGGGTGAACCTTCCTCAGATTGGGCTCTCCTAACAGAGATAGACCACACAAGCCCATATATGCGTGGAGTGGATCTGGTGGAAGGGAAAACATGATAGATGAAAAAGTGAGAGGAAAAAGAAAAAAAATGTTAGAAACTAGTTCAGGTATATGGCATGTCACAGCAGAAACGCCTATATGTGACAGGTCTGTAAACCTTAATAACTTTACACAGAGGCCTTCAGTATGCACAACCCTTGTTGTGCATGATATGCACCTTTAAGTACACACAAATAATGCGGACAGCTTGCCCTCACGTCCGTCTCTCTCCCTGGGGACAAGGGTAAAAAGCTCCACAGGCCAGTAAATGGAGCAGTAATTGAATTATAATAAAAGGAGAGGACCAAGACTACACAATCAAAGCACCATTAGTTGCATCAATCAAGACTCAAATTCAAGGTTGTACAGAGGAGATGTCCCTGTGTAACAATGTATGTGCTTATACATCTCTTCTCAGGTGACATCTTTACAGACTGTCATGTCTGATTTAATGAGGAACAGTAAAATGACCCTTTTCAGATATGAGATAGAGTAAGTAGGACATAAAATATATTGATATACACAGAGAGAAGGAGCTTAAACTGCACCTTAAAGACTTTTTAAAACATATTTTCTCTTGTTAATTCTTGGCCAAGGTGCTGAATGGAAAATAATGAGCGGGAGTTGAATTCGATAATCACAGACAAACCCCTCAAGGTTAAAAATAATTTTGACCAGAATTCTTATTAATCTACTTATTAATTCATTTAACAACATGATTAATCAGATTCCTCTTCAATACTGCAAGAATAAAACTGACCTCCCCTAGGCTGGGGCTGATCTGTTGTCCCACGTTAATGTTAACTTTCCATCTGTTAAGACCAGTTCCTGCACCTTCACAGGTATGCATGACAGTAATTTAGTCCCATAGCTTCCATAGAGTCTATTTCTTTCCTAAAACCCTTTTTTACCAGTGTATTCAAAAGGTTTTATCTTTACACTGTCTTTCAAACCTCACTGTTACACCCTGCCTTCGCTTTTTTTCATTCCTGTAACGTGAGGAGTTCAGTCTGTTCTGTCCTCAGGCCACCTATGGACAATCGCCTCATCAATTACTTATTACAAGGACAAGAAAGAACATACATACATACACACACACCACCGGCAAACAGACTACTGAAGTTTAAAGTTACAACAAGAGCTTTTCCATTGATCTCAAGTAAAGCTGGCAACCACAGCTCCACCCTGACCTCGCTGCACCTGTGGAGGGTAAGGCACAAACTATACAGTAGAAAGAAAGCTAAAAAGAAAAGAAAATCTGAAACTGCATAGATCCACTATCGTTTTGTCCTTAATGTAAGATCTTTGAAGTTACAGAAAGATGAACAGCAGCCTTCACGTGGCCATCAGATGTTCACCTGATCATTCAGCCCGGCTCCACTATAAAGTTCAGAACATTTTTATTTCCAAAACATCTACAGACATAATAAAACTGCAACGCTGACTAAACAAATACTGCAGTATGTAACTAATAGCTCTTTTAATGAATTGTTACACATCCCTCTACTACCTTTAAAAATGTATCATTTACCTGGATGGCTGTCTGGCCATTTGGCGAAGCCCCCGACCAACCGATCCTGCGTGGACAGAATAAAGCTCCTATTCTTTTCAAAGTTTGTGAACTGGAACACGTCTAACAGCTGAAGAGAGAAAGAACATGGAGGAAGAAGATGAAAGAAAAAGAGAAATGTTAAATGATAAAGGTAGCAAGATATAAACCTATAACATATAAATTAAAGAGCTAGAAATGACATAAGGTGGTTGTATCTAGAGGTTAACTATCCAAGTCCGAAAATGTTAGAAGGATGCACACATAAACAAAATCATCATTATCCAGTGCAGATATCAAATTATAACAGTCCTATAACAAAATGCAGAAACAAAGCCAAGTATACTCTTCTCGTTTCCATAAACATTCATAGCTGAAGTTAAACCCAGTTGTTGCAAATGAAATCCATTTGATGAGCTGGTAATAACAACCCCAGAAAATTACTGTTTCTGCCTGTCAGTCTTGAAAGGCTACCTCCAAACAATTTGAAATAGATCATTATACAGAGGAAAAGTATATTCACAAATAGAAAACGTTCAATAGAGTTGACAGTCTTTCCAAGAGTGGCTATCCCTGGGATTTTAAAATTAAGATTAGACCATGTAATGCTCAAAGAAAATAGATTATAGCTAAGAGCTACATTTCAGACTCTAATAATTGCTGATAAAAGGAGCAAAATCACAATAAGATATGCCTGTACAGCTATGTCTTGTGTAGATGGGCTACCTTTCTCTCAGAGATGGAAGGGAAAAAAATACAATGATTGAATCAACTATAAACCCTTAGTACAGAAATATTTCAGTCAAATTTAATGTAATTTGCCTTTCAGTTGAATTTGGGTCATACAACAGGACAATGATATTCAGCACCCTAGCATATCTACAACAGAATGCCTTATGAAGAAAAGAACCAAGATCTTGCAACAATATAGTCAATGTTGAGACTTCAGCCTGATTTAAATACAGTGGCAAAACCTTCAGAGTATTATGTATAAAGTAAAAACAAATGCCTGCAAAAGCTCAAGCAATGTTGCAAAGAAAATTCCTTTACTTACTTTTGTGACTCTTCAAACCAAAAACTATTACTCCAAGTTATTGTTGTCAAGATATTAGATTGCAAAGTTTACATAGTTTTTCCAAACATTGACTAAGTTTTTGGTAAACATATAATGACACTATTTAATTCAAGGGTGGGTAATCCTTGAGGGCCGGCGTGTTTCAGATGTTTCCCTGCTCCAGGACACTCTGATACAAATGACTGTGCTATTCACAAACTTCTGCAGACCTTGATGTCATAGTGATGATGACCTTTAATTAGGTCATCATCATGACATTTCAGCCCTGGTTTAATACCATCCTATGTAAGGTAGTTTTTACCTAATTGTAAGTCTTGAAAAGTGCCAGATTGTTGTTGTTACTACTACTACTACTGTTATTATATTTATTATTATTATTATTATTATCATGTTACGTACTACTATAATTATTTTCCAATCAAGAATTAATAAAGTACTTTGAACTGAATTAATGTCGTGATCCATAAACTTAGCATTGAAAGAGTGTATGCTTTGCAGTATAAGGGGCACTGTTAAATGGGATTATTAAAAGTATGTTACACATTGTCTGCATAGTATTAAATATTCCTCCTTAGAAACTAATGGTCTCACCACTACAAAAATGCCCAACCCTCCCCCCCTCAAGAACCTAAATGCACATAATGGACTAGACCTGGTAATGCATGCTGGAGAATGTTTATGATTAAAGAGTTTGTTACATCCAACTTTACCTCCAGCGTTGCTCCCACCCAGAAGGAGTAGCATGTGTCTACAGGTTTGTTGGGGCGCCCATGGAAACCGCTCTGCTGCCTCATGATACACCAGCGCCGAATCCTGTCCAGCTCCCGCTGACTCAGCGCCTCCTCCAATTGGCCCATCAGACACAGTGAGGCAATGGCACAGTATGTCCACCCCCCTGGACACATGCACAGGCAGTTGCGTGACACAGACGCTCATATACATTGTTCATACTCTTTTTAAGTAAGTATATACAAACAGATCCAGTTAAGTTAGATTTCTGACAATGCATTAAAGATTAAAAAAGCAGCTCCCTGTCACATTTTAATGACAGGCAACTAGTGAATTATACAACGCTGCAGCAAAAATAGTAGGCGTGTCTCTGCCTTTCCACATAAAGCCATATAATTGGTAGCACGCCCACTACACTAACTTTCACTTTTTTTTTTGAAGTTATAAGGTGGAGTTGTCATTATATTTCATCAGAATATATGAGAAAAACTTTTTGCAATGTATTGTTAAAGATATCCTTTTGGCATTTTAGAAAATTGTGTGAACTTACCATTTTGTGGTCAAGAGTCCTAAAAGTAATTTCCCTATTCAAATTATGTGATTCATCATTAACAAAGGCCACACACTAGATGATCCAACAGTGACTCGGTCACCCAGCTGGTCTCTTAAAGTGCATTTTCAATCACATTTGTCACATAGGAAATGAGCCATAGTCATGCATAAAACACAGTTTATCATTTGAAAATAGACTGAGGGAGTAAACTGAACGTGCGACATTTTGTTCACAAGAAGAAAAATAAGAAGAAAAAAAAAGACCACCTTTAAGTGTATTAACCCTTCTACTATTAACAGGGAGCACAACCCAGTGTAACTGTCATAGCGATGTGTCCACTGTCCTATTGATGAATGTGCAAAGGGATGGATCAACACACAGGGATAGAAGAGAGCATCTGTGCTGAAGGTAACTTAAAAAAAGCCTTAAAAGTAACTTCCTGCTGTATTGTTACACAGCCATTGTGTGACGATTTCCCCTTCAGGATTTGCTTCCTCATGGTGACTTCATGAGGAAGCGCTCTCATTGTAGCTTGAACAGGGATTCCCTAACAGTTCCAGATATTTGCTTTGTTTAAAATCTGTTATGGCCACCGACAACCTCAAACATCCATCAGCTTTGTGATGTATTAACAAGCATCTCTCCTGAGTTTTTGAGTTGTTCATGTACAAGGATCTAGTTCCAACTCCTGACTTCCTGCTTACACATTGGTGAGCTCTGTGACTGTAAATTGTAAATCATATTGTCTTCACCTTATTCAACTTTGCTGTCAAGTATTTCCAGTGTTACCATTCTTTTATATGATTCTTCCTACCAATATCTCTGTCTACTTATCTGAATGCATGTGAAGGGGAGAAGAAAAAAGATTGAGTGAAGGGTTATAAATCTGCCATTGTGTTAAAGTTGCCTCTAATCAACCAAACCTAGTTAATTATATGTTGGAGGCACAGGAAGAGGCAATAAAAAAAGAGGAGAAATTGGAAAGCCAAAAGAATTTTAATTATTGTTAAGGATTCCTAATACTGGGTTTGGATTTTTTTTTTTTTTTTTAAGCCTACAAAAAACAAAACAATTAAAAGCAGGGCATAGATGAGGAAAAGTCATGCAGCAAAGGGCCAGAGACCAGGACTCAAACTTAGGCCAACTGCATGAGCGCTGATAGCTTTGGTACATGGGGTAACTGGATAGCTGACCCAGGTGAGCTATCCAAGGTACCTGTACAAATGATCACTCCTGAATGAAACAGGTTTTTGGCAGGAGCATCCTTCAAAATAACACTGGGGCAAACATGCAACTTAAAAAGACATAAAATCTTAAACTCCGGAGGAAGCAGAATGATAACAAGCAACAAACTGAATATATGTACACGAATGAAAAATATAAACATATAATTTTTTCACTAGGCGCATAGTATAATTCCACGTTTCACACACCCAACCACACAATTAGATCATGATATAACACCATGCAAGACTCGCACTAAAAACACCATGTGGGGGGTCTTACTCCCGAACAAACACACATCTCAAGGGTGGATGGGTAATAGGCCTCTACAAAGCATCTCAAATAATATGTAGTCAACTTTCAGAAAGTTAATGATTCACAGGAGAGACCAGAGTCTCAATGAATACTTTGATAACAGAAGTGAAATTCATCCCAAAGAAAAAAAGAACACCAGTGAAATTTTTTTTAACTCTGTGTGTGTGTGCATGTGTGTGTGTGAAAGACAGAGTGTGTATAGGATGAAGGCTTTTGTGCCAGAATAACAAGGTTTAATTTGAGCAGGGAGGATTATTCAGAACAATGTACAGTATCTACAGAGAGGGATTTGAAAGGCTAATCCTTTAAAAGAGGTTATTCCCCATCAGCCACTTTTATGCCTTACTGCCATGTTGCAAAAACACACACAAATCTTTTAGTGTGATGTGAACCCTTTGATTTGACAACAGAATTAAAATCAGACATCTATATCAATTGAAATTATCTAACATCCACAAAAACCCATACATTTTGGCTGCCAAACATACACATTTTTCCCCTTACAATCCTTTCTTACTCTATAACGCTAAGCAGGCAAATTTGTTTTGTTCATATCTGATTATGAACTCACCGTGAGATTCTCTCCCAGGTCCCTGTGCAAAACCACTGTCATATGTCTGTAAAGGAAAAAAAAAATCCAATTATGATGTGTACACAAGAATAGAGCAACTGAAGAAGTATATATATATATATATATATATATATATATATATAAAATTTTAAAACAGAAAATAAAAATGTTACTATGAACAAAAACTAAAGTCAGGCAATAACTGTTTGTGAAACACTGTTAACTGTTCAAATGTGATTATTTGTCAAAGTAATTTTTTGCTCTCTCTCATCTGGAGGCACCACAAACATTTCAGTCTTAAGTTTATGTTGCAATTAAAATTTACATAATCTCAGCCTTAAAAGGAGACCTAGAGTGTTTTTTAATTCCCAAGACATATACTTGCAATATATATATATCATTTGAGCGTCCACCTTTTATTAAACTATCAGTGTCAAAAAAAAAAAAAAAAAAAAAATCTTATCTCAGACTGGCTTAATTTCTTATCGCAATATAAATCAGCTTCCTACCAGCAAAAAAATAACTGACAGTAATGAATGAACAGGCTCTGTGACCTCATTTTGAGATTACAAACCTGAATAGAGTTTTATATTTATTGTAGAAGAACTCCTGAAACTGGGATCTATTTTGAACAATGATGGATACAGTACTTGACCACTAAAGACCAAACAAAGCATAAAATCTGAAAAACAAATGGCTGTCACTTGGGAAAAACTAATAGAATTTAGTCCTATTCTGTCCATTGATGAGACCAAAAATACTAAATTAAATAAAACAAATAAAAATAAAACAAACAAAAGGCAAGGGGTTGTTCATGGATACTTGACAGCATTCAAATTTGAGTGGAACTTCCTGATAAACTTGTACAGACACATAAGCTTCTCATGCTCTGCTGCTTTCTGTAAATAATAGTAAATTCAACAAAAAATAACCTGCTCTGCCAGAAATCCCTTAAATTATATCAAGTCAATAATTATATTTTTCATTCAGAATTTAAACACATCCCTAACACTGAAAAAACACTGTTTTCTAATGCTTTGTTTTTGTGCATGAATGTGAAAAAGAGAATGAGCACACACACCAATAAAACAAATCAAGATTATTTATAATAAAACAATCTTTAGGTAAAAGTTAAACCCATTATAAGATGGTGTCTGAGCTACAGCTGCTTTGTGCAAGAGACAGGACTATACTGCAAATGTTGCACTCAGATGTGTCTAATGCCCAGAAAAGCAAACAGTGATGGTTAAGTTAGAAAAAAACGCTGTCTAATGGTGGGGTGGAAAAGCACTCACTGCAGCTTTAGAACTATGACGCATTGCTGGCACCTCTCCATTTATTATAAATGAAATATTTCTAGGCCCAGTGCCACCTGCTGAAGTTGGGTGGTCTATTCTTTACATCTCTGTCTTGCAGCACTCCTCTGAATGCAGCAACGGTTGGGAACAGACCCAATCTTGTACTCATTCACTGCAGCTGAGCCAAAAACGTTATAAGCTTAATACCCCACTTAGCATTTTAAGAGCTACTCACCAAACTTCCTCGGACGTACTCAATGGCCTTCTGGATGTCCATACCTGACCAGTCATCCAATATGTAGCAGATACAAGCTGCACAGTAGATAAAGCGGACGTCATTTTCACTTCCTTCTGGCACTGAGTAGAAACTGAAAGCAAGACACAGAAAGCCAAATGTATTACACAAAGAGCTGAAGATTAGTTTAATGTGTGCAGTCAAGATATACATCCTGCCCTGTCAAACATCATAAAAAGCTCATAAACTAAAAACGTAAAACAAATGGTTGCAGTTTGTAGCCCTGCCTAAAGCACATTCAAATGTGAAGTAATGTCAGTTCATGTTAAGATTGCAAATGGCCGCAAGTACATTTGAGTCATAGAAAAAGTCAGTGTAAATAAGAGTGCAAGTGCAAAAGTGTGTATGCACTGACCTGCCGTCCTCCAGCTGCAGTGCTCTGAGACCAGCCAAAAAGGCCTGTTTGTTAACCCGACTCAAGTCATCTCCCAGTATTAACAGGGAGCACAGCCCAGTGTAAGTCATGGCGATGTGTCCACTGTCATATGGATGGAGCACACCTGGGCCCTGGTGAGAGACATTATGAGACATATGATATACACATGCTAGAGGAAAGGCAAAGAGAGAGAGTTATAATCCAAATGTTTCAAACTGAACAGTTTGTAATAATATGCCCAAACAACATTTTTAGACTAACGCAGAGAAGGGATGCATATTTTCTCTCTCTCTCTCTCTTTTTTAAACAAAGAAATCACGAAGACTTGGTCAAACTGTAAAATCAACATTGAACCCATTGAATCCTCATCCCTTTTTTGCTCTGATAAATTGCATACTCTTGATAAAATGAGTATATCTCTGCATCCACAAGGTTTATATGAATACATTTGGTGTCATATTAAAGGGAACACTTGCAGGATTTGACAAGATATGTAAATCACAGTATATGGGTAACCGGTGAAGAATAAATTAAGATGACACACAGCAATAACAGAAACCTCACCCTAAAAAAAAAAAAAAAAAAAGAAAGAAATCTCAGAATCAGCAGCTCTTTATAATGATGCATCTGGTTTTCTAAATCACTATCAAATCATAGTACAATACCTCTGCAAAGGCCTCCTTTGCTAAGGTGAAGCAAAGCAAAATTAGAGAGGTTTTTGTTCAGAAAGTCCAGGCAAGATTTCAAAAATGGCCACTTTGGTACAATTGGCGCCATCTGTTCCATCTGCATTTTCAGATGTGCAAAACTATACATTTCAGTTTTATATCACTAATGGCGTTCAATACAGTCAAATACAACAAATTTGATTTTCTGTTTTTATTTGATGTGTGTATTGCATTGGTTGGATGCAGTTCTATGGAAGTGGAGCCAGAAATGTTGCTGTGGCTTGTAAAGGGGTCATAGTGGCCCCTTTACAAGTTTGATATGTTGTATTTCATTTAGTTATGTCAGTCATGTCTGGCATGTCTTAAAAAGGTCAGTGTGGGCTTGTAGCCCAGGTTCTGCTGCTTATTTTGTTCTGCTAAATCAGTATAATCTGTTTGATTAGTGCATTATTTACTTCTGTGTTTGATAACTGCTGATTGAAGTCCCTACATCTGGGGACATCAGGGTTACAAGGGCTAAGAAAGGCAATACCTTAGTACCATAAGGAATTCCAATATGTGATGATCCTCGAAACCCACAACGATCTATGTTGGCTTCTGTAAGATAACGGAGTGGGTAAGGCTTTCACAGGCAGAGATGTGAGGGGGGAAAAAAATTTAATTAAAAAAAAAAAACCAAACAAACAAAACACATTACGTGCTGATAAACATCAGGAACAAGTGAAGCAAGAAACTGGACCTCTGGTTTGCTGTATGATCTGACTGTTTCTACTGACCTTCAATAAGACCATACAATAACTCAAGTAAAAAGAGAAGTGCATTGCTGCCACCTTCTGACTGAAACAGGAAAACCATTAGACGCTAATACCTTCACAAACTAAAACATCAAAGAATGCATCTCATACATCACTAGCTTTTTAACATATGGCAATCAAACTGAGATCAATGCATTTGTGTCACACACCAAGTCTTTTGGTAAATCTATCATACTGCAGTACATGATGTCATGTAATTCTTCCTTACTTGAGTTTAAAAACAATATTTGGTCTTATTTAAAGAAAAAAGGAGAAAAAAAAGCTTTATCATATTGATTACACATTAGGAAAACACAGGTGCTTCCTAGGCTGTATTTTCATAAATAATGAGAAGAAACCTGCCAGACTCCAAACATCTGGCAGCAGCAGAACCAAGCCCAATCAAAACAGATATTATTCTGACGTCTTCAATAATTAACTAAATGGGCAGCTAAGCAGATGGCACAGAGCACATGGCAAGAAGAGCCCTGTTAGAAAGAAAAAAACAAGTAATTAAAACACCAAAGGCTAACTTCTGTCTGAATGGCAGCTATATCATTCCAGAGGGTTAAAAGAGGCCATTTGGATGCCATTATCTTGTTTAAAATAATGGCAGGAAGGAAAATGTAACTCAAATGTTGAAGTTTGACAGCTTGTAAATTGATAAGATTTTCATAAAACTGTTATGCAGTAATAGCATCAGGAACCTGAACTGGTCCAAAACCTCCAATCCAAGAGTTACCCATCTGTCAGTCCCATCCTCACGACACCAAAGATAGTACTTTCACACATAAACTCATTCAAATTGTGTTTAATCTTGATGTGAGACACCATCATTCCCACAATTTCATTTTTTTGAGAGGAGTTTAATTCAGATACTGACATTCACACAATATTTTGTAAAAGCTTTATCCACCAATTCCCGACTGTTATTTCTGGCTTTGATGAAGATCTTTTACTCTGCAAAGTAATCCCCATTTGTAATAAAGCCACACTAGAAAAAACTTATGTGTAGAAAAGGTAAGAGATGGGACTTACTGTCCTCTGTGGGTAGAACTTGAAGAGAGTATATCGATTCAATCAAGGCTTTCCTGTCAATCACGTCAAGGGCGTCCAGTACGTCGAGACCAGACAGCGCAAAAAATATGATAGTTAACCTGTAAAAGGGGGAATTTTAAAACATTAAACATTTACGAAACACAGGACCATATACCGGGACTACGTAATGGTCAGACAAAATGTATATAAACTACGTTCATGAGCAGCGACATTACTAGATGATAAAACCATGATGAAAAACGGGTTTAAAGGATATTTTAACTGCCTGTTTTGATTATACTTGTCGCACGTTGTTGGTTATTTCAATTACAGCTCATAAAAATCAGCAGCGCAAACTGAAAGTGACAGATTTGCGAGGCCTCTGTCCGCGCCAATTTAAAATCTTTCAAAAATGCTAAAAGGAAAAGAAAACTAGCCTGCATTCAAAACTGCTAATGAACCACAGCTAGCTCGGGAGCTAGTCAACAAAACACAGAAACTAGGACACCAGTCTTTATTCCACGGGTCTTGCCTAGTTGTTTCCATCGATGCGTATCTCTCTGGTAACACCTGAAGTGTTCTCTGGAAAAACCGAACATGTCTGTCTTTTAAAAACTCTATTTGCTCAAATTCTTCAAACTGCTTCTCCTCTTCCGCCATCTTTGTATCCGCTTCTATGAGGATCCCTTTCCGGTACGTTCGGGTTTCAAAATAAAGTCCCCCCACTACAGCGACAAACATAAAATAATAGTGAATGGGGAGAAGGTAGATATACATTTACTGGGTCCCTACATTGGATTACTTTGATCCGTTTTTGATTATTTTTCAGTAGTATAAACACCATATTATTTATTTTGTATATTTTCATATATATTCGTATATAGCTTATAGTTCATTACTAGGCCAGTCGCAATCCGGATAACTCAACCAGAGAATCCCTAAACCCTTGTTGGGGGAAAAAAGAGGAAGCAAGCAAGGAGAGCAACACCGAAAGCAACAGATCTTGAAGTAGACTGGTTAAATATTAATCACTGCCAGAAGTACACTTCCCAATGCCTCAGAGAACCCAAGCTTATTACAGAGATAGAACAAGAAGAGTTTGTCACAGTAAAGTTGTGTTGAGATCTGCATGGATTCAGCCAAGACTTTTGTAAATAAAATAGCAGTTGCTTTTGTTATAGCAGAATTTCATATTTAAGTAGGAAGCGGGATCTTTGATAAATTTTCAGTCCACATGGGAGAAATACTGGTAATATTGTTTGTACTACAGTGAGTGGAGAACACAAGCTCATTAAGCTGCTCAGACTTGACCTCAACATTGCTCATTTTACAAACCAATCATTCAAATAGCTGCCCATATATCCTGATGGAAATATAACAAAGGATATTCACGATTCATGATCGGTCTTACAGTTTTTTATTTTTTTTAAAGTATCAGCTCATATAAGGAGTTGGAGGAAACAAAACTGCTGATAAAGCAGCAACAGAAGCAGCAAAGACATGTTAACTTATTAACTTGTCTGGAAACTACTTGGTTTTCCACAATAAGTGTGTTTGAACATTAGATCTGCAAACTGCAAATTTTATGACATGCTTTTATTAAAAACAGCTGATTAACTGTAAAATGCAAGTTTATTTGATCCCCATGTTGTACAAAATCTCTGCTGCAGCAAAAAGGCACAGTTTGGTGTTGAGGGTCCAATCGCAAGTGGACATGTTGCTGTTGATCACAGACCCTGCCTCCAAGTGGGAACGGCCCTGCGACAAAATACAAAATCACACATTTATTGATACAAAGATGATTCCTTAAAATTAGCTTGGAAAAAAAAAAAAAAAAGGATCAGACCTGTGAAACATTTGTACCACACGTCCTCCTCCTGAAGGTCCAATGTGCTTCAACCGCTCCTCCCATCCCTTAGTGGGACAAATTAACCTGGAGGGGTCTCTGATGACATGCCCATCCACCTGAGATACACAAAAACATCAGCATTTTCCTAAAACTACAATCCTATATGTGTCAAATGTGAAATACTGTTGGGCTTGATGTTAGTCTTATTTTGTTTATTATTTTAAAACTGTTTAGTCTACAACACTTACCTTCTCCTTCAACTTAGCTGCGGCTCTCTTCTGCCTTTGTTCGTCTTCTTTTTCCTTCAGCTGTTTCTCATTGAATATTTTCTTCACCTTGTGAATATCCTGCAAAGGCACAGTCAAACGTTGCATCTTAAAAAGTATACGGATTCTCACTCTCCCCTCTCAAAAACTTGGTTTTCACTCAAATGGACCTGTTCCTTAATACATAAGATCTGTATCTTGTCTGTTTTTCTCTTTCTCTGAGATATTCCAAGTTTGTACCCTTTCAGTAGTGGATTTGATGGCTCTTGCTGCCTCTTTTCTCCTCTCATTCATTTTCCTTTCTTCTTCTTCTCTCTTTCTTCTTGCTTCTTCAGCCTCTGCTTCCCTTCTCAGTTGGAGTCGCTTTGCGTTGATCCGCTTCGCTTTTAGCTGGAGGAGACGTTTAGCCTAATTAAGAAGGACAAACACTTTGATTATTAAGGATAATCATCTCCTTAGTACACCTGTTAACATGAGCATTTGATCTACATTGAATATGCTCTGCACTGAATTCTGGCATTTTAATGCAACAAAAATTTCCAGAACAATTTTCTTGTAAGTGCTTATAAACTCTGAAGTTTTACCCCTGATGATGAATAATTAGTTACTAAATGACACAAGAAGTACCTCTTCTTTTCTTTTCTCTCGATGCTCAATTCTCAGTCTGTGCTGTTTTTCTTTTTCCTCTTTTTCTTTCTTCTCTTTCTTCCAAAACTTCAGTTCCGTTGCCAGCTTTTTTCTCTTGTTATCACTCCTACAGTGGAAAATAATAGAGTACTGTAAATGATGTGATGGAAAAGGGAAAACGGCAACAACCACCATCAAAACATATCAAAATTCTTTTACCAGTCTATCTTATTTTATTTTAAACAATTGTGCTTTTTTCTCTACAGTTATGACTTACATGTCTATTTTATTGTCTTTCTTCATGTTTTGCATTTCTTCTTCTTTTTTCTTCTCCATCT
>JAOWBL010001850.1:0-14617 GCA_028564865.1 Zenarchopterus dispar
ATAAATATGAGTATATATTTCCTCTTAAATTTAAAGCTGACAGTCTACACTTTGATCACGACTTCATTCTGGCAAATCAATAATTGTCTCGCAATGTAAAATAACAGCTATAAGTGGAAAGACTGCACTATGAACTAGAAGGTCATTATCTGTGTGCAGCTGGTGCCAGGAAGAGGCTGGAGGCCTTGTTTCCACTTTCAATTCTAATTGGTTAAATACCTAATATTGCATTTTGTATTAATAACACCATTAATATTAAATATTCACAAATGAGTTCTTAAAAACAAAGAATTATCGCTAATTAGGTAAAATAGCGAGTTTGAGGAACTTGTTTAGGCCTGTTCCTCTCAACAAAATATTCAAAGAAATGAACAAGCAATCTTCCCCAGGCATTGTCATGGTGATAGGTGTCATTAAATAAATAAGCTTTTAAATTAGCACAATGATGAAAAAGAACACAGCAAGTTAGTGTCAGCCCAGAGAAGAGGACTGTGATTGGAAAAATTGTGAGGTACTTCACACTTGTGAGACCTTTCGTCACGCTCCTCTTTTGGTTGTTATTACCTCAATGAAATTGAAAAAAAGGCACTTATACAGAATGAACTGGCAGAGTCATATTCAATCATATGAGTAAGCACATGTAGGCCATGGTTTGTTTTTTTTTTTTTGTTTTTTTTTGGACCATCGAGAACAAATAGATGTTATTTACAGAACTCGATTAAATCACTGTAAGGTAAAAAGAAATGATGCATAAAATGCTATGATGTCATTAGATAAATTAACAGCAAAATAAACTTTTGTGAGCTTCAATACATTGTTAGATGTCATTTGCTGTCTACAAAATGACCAGACATTAACTGTTAATAAAAGCTTACCTTTGGGCCAGCATTATGCAAAAAATCCTCCTATTTTATTTTCAAACAGAGAAAGCCTCATTACCATCCACATTGAGACATCTTTTCAAAGACTATTTTCCAAGGCTGATTTTAAAAAGAGAAAAAAATCTAGGGAAAAAAGCATTTGAACTAGATACACTTGGAGACACATCAACATTCATAGGGCGATGCACTCAGCAGGGATATGTGTCTCCTTAAACTGTAAATGGTCTTGCACTTATATAGTGCCTTTACAACCTTATCCAGATTCTATAAAAATCTTTACAGTGTGTTTCTTATTTACCCATTCAAACAAATACAAATATGCTACAGCTTTTCCATTGTACAGTGAGCTGTCACACAATGTCTTGATGCCTTGGTAATATCTGGTACATTAACAACACCTTTTGTACAACCTTCAGTTATTAGGTGATAATATAATTTACCCTTATTTCAATGTACTAGCTTAATTCAATACAATGTAATGCAACAGGATACACAGATTTCCTACAGCTCAATATGATGTGAATCTATGTGAGTCCCTACTGTAGACTGTATAAGAAGAACTGAACTGTTACATCACCTGTAGGTAACTAAAGAGTGATTTTGAAGCTTGATTTTCTGAGCTTTGGTTGACGCCATCTTGGCGGAAGTTTACTTTGCCCAACCCTAGTTAATAAAAATTGGAGAAAATAAGCAGAACAAACAAGCCTGGAAGCAAGTTAGAACATGACCACCTTACTTTGGTTACCACAATCTAGCTATTTTAGCTTAACTAGTGATGCTTACTAACATTACCTGCATTTGTTCTGATTAAATCCAACCATCTATCCTTGTTTCTAATGTTACCACCAAAACTACATCTGAAACAAGGACTGCCAGAGCTGAAACAAGGACTGCTGGAGCTCCAGCTGTCATGGCTCTCTTACCAACCAGATCTTCTTCACAAATGACCCTCTGTCAGTTAGAAGTACCAGGCATGTCCTCTTCTTTGTATCAAGAGCCACAACATGAAGTCCAGTTTCATCCATACTTCCTGGTTAATCCAAAGCCATGTGATGTTAGCGGGCTGTGAGACTGCGCCACCAACTCTGTATGGAAAAATGAAATAACATCATAAATTCCTGGGTCTGTTACTTCAACAACCCTTCAATATATTTCTGCTTGAAAAGCATCTGGTATGTACAACATACTGTAGCTGAAGACAAGTGACATAGTTCTCTTTATTTACAGCACCTTCAGTTTATCCACTGCTCTTCCATGATGATACATCAATAACAAAACGAAAGAGAGGGAAAACGTTTCATAAAGTCTTGCATGCTGATCCTCAAAATCAATGACAAATGAATCTGTAAAGGGAAGATTCTCTTCTTCAGCAACACTCAGGGAGTGCAGCTGCAACCACAGCAGAGAAGAAATAAAAGTGGGAAAAACAAAAGTGCATTCTCTCAGCGAATTGCAGAGTCAATATCTCAAACAGACTCACCAGGCTTCTCGCACACCGAAAGGAGGATGGAGATGAAGCTGGGGATTTAGTGTGTCCCTTGCTGAGCATCAAAAGAAAAGACAAGAAAAAAATCACTATTTGTATCCAGACTAAAAGCAGGACATTGATTATTACATAAGAAAGAAACTTGAACACATTAAAAAAAAACCAATCCAACTGCAACTGTGCTAACTACTAACTCAGATCTGACAAAACAGTTATATTTTATGAACTTAATGCAACCAAACACATTGTTTACCAGATGTGGTTTAGGAGTGACATCATTCCCATCAGCTCAGGATGGGAAAAATAACTTGCAAGTGGACTATTGAAAGTGGCAGCAGTAATTTATCTGTTTGCTTCTTTTATGAAAATGAACTTATTTCAGTGACACAGCCAAATATCACCCTAAAGGACAAGATAGGGAAGGTAAGAAAAAATATAAATGACTGACTAATCCAGTAGCAGCAAGACTAGGTGTTCATCTGTCCTGCAACCCTTTGCCTCCTGCAGCTCAGTCAGCGGTGTGAGCTGGTCCAGTACTGACAATATTGTCCAGCCTCTTGCTTGGTCAGTCTCTGTTTCTATTATTCTCCTCCCCTGGCAAAACTCTCATTGGTTTCTTTACAGGCTCCAACCTGGGATTGAGTTGGTGAATGCAATGTTATACAGCTTTATCTTATAGTTAGCCAGCCGTTAACTTCATCTACAGGTAAACAATGTGACACAATAATGATTAATGATTAATGATTAATTAATTAATTAATTAATTAATTAATGATTAATGATTGACAGCTGGGAGGCAGGATTGTGGTAGCAACTCATGCAACAAAGTTATAATAATTTTATCCCAGGAAATGCAGACCTGCTCAGGCTTTGGCAGCGGTGGAGTTCATGCTGTTACGAGCTGATCTACTGTTAAAGTAATTTTAGAAACATTAGCTTAAGGTTGACAAGTTTCTTTGTTTTGCTTTTTTGTGTGTGTAAAAGATGGAGATCAAATCACCTGAACTGAAACATTAATCTATCATATATTTACAAAGTCTTTCACAGAGTACACCACACAAATGGGCGACCAATGTGAAATATTGAAATGTGCTTTCAATTTTAAAAGGAAGACTTTTTTGTAGAACAATTTATTTCAGTTAAATGCCAGCACATTTTATTATTTCATGAGAAAGGGCACTGATATAAAGACTCAGATCTTTGTTTGTGTTATATTTTATAGATCTAAAATTTAGCTTTTTTTCAAAACACAGAATAAGCTTGTAAACACACTAGGTTAAAACTTTTAGCTGTAGGCTGTAATCTCCCACCAAAGAGCTAAAAATGCCAAAGACATGACCTCAGGGACTTCAAAAGCCCTGCCAATGAATAGTGCTGCTCCATGAAGAAATGTAGAGAAAAAGTACCCAAAGTTCTAAAACCAAACAAGAGCATAGTATAATGATAACCTTTGGAAATGAATTATGATTTAAAAGTGTACTCATGTACATACAATCACCAGTTTGTGAGGTATGCCAGGTGTACCTGACTAAGTGGTGGGCGAGTTTACATATATCCAGGGGGGAAAGGAGATATTTGTTCTGTAGCAAAGTAGATTTAATTTGAACCGTCACAACTCTTTTGTTTGTCTCAGCTTGACAGGCCAAAAAAAAAAAAAAAAAGCAGATGATAAGATAAGTCAACAAAACATAAGTGCACTATCAGGAGAGCACAGAACAACAATGGCATGCATGGATTCCTGCTAGAGGAAAGTTTCTCCTCCTTAAGAAGGACATTCCTTCTCCCCGGTTCCCTTTCACGTCCTTTTCAGATTTCCAGAAGAAGCATGATGCATTCCAGCAAAGCAACTTATCACTCAGAGGAAACATAAGTCATTGTGCTCATTCCCACATACCACCCAATGAAAAGATGGAAAAGGCTCCAGGAAATGAGATTGTCCTAATCCTGGAAGGGTTCAACCATTTAGGGAATGGTGGGAACTCCTCTTTGCCCAGGCATAGAGCAACATATTCTCTGATATCTTTCAATGAAAATCACCTTTATTTGCTCGTGTGCTACACAGCTGGAGACGGAAAATCAAACTGTTCAAAACAAACTTTAAATTTCATTAAAATAAGCCTTGCCTCCATTCAGATGTACATATGTTTTAAACAAAGTACTTTAGAGTGTAAAAAGACAGATTGCATGTAGAAGATTGGATATGGTGTATAAATCATGAGAAGGCAAAGAACACCAGTAGATGACATCATCTCATATAGTGTCATTAATGTACTGAAAAAATGTTCTTTTTGGCCCAAGCTGCCAGCAGTTCCACAGTTTCATGACAACTTTGTCATCATTTACATAACTGCACCATCTTGGGGGGCTCTGGGAAAGAATTGTTCTTAAGTATGGAGGTTCACACTTTTACTGCTCTTTTATGTCTTCCAGACAGCATCAGAGAGAAAAGGTGGTGACAGTGGTGTGTGACATCTTTCAGGGTGGTGGTGGCTCTGCAGACGCAGTGCATCCTGAGGACGTCATCCAAAGAGGGCAGTGTGAGTCCACGTCTATGTTCCACTCTGTTTATGACTTTTTCTGTCTATGACAGTTAATAAAACAGTATATTAGGCACTGCATCGAAAGGCTCTGAGCTGCTCTGCAGATAGGTTATATTTCTTTAAGGTCTGCAAGAAATGGACTTGCACTTGAGCTTTTCTTTACCAGCATAGTAGAGCTGATGGTCCATGTAAGGTCCTCTGTGATCTATGTCCAAAAGAATTTAAATATGGACACTATCCGTACAGCCTGTAGTACAATCTGTCCAACAAGGTAATCCTTAGCTGATGACATAGTAAGTTGAAGTCCAAAAATATGGTCTTGCACCGGGGAGTTTTTGGGTACTTCAATTCTTCGTGTTTATTTTGCATAAACATAAAACACCTCTTACATCGCTTTTTTGGTTTACAACAGCATCTAAGGTCAGAATTCACTGCTGTAACACTATAAATTAGTCAGAAAGCACATTAAAAACATGCCAAGTTTAGTTTTATTTATCAACTAGAACAACATGCAGATCATTAATAGATATGTGAAATGCAATTTATATTGTTGGACTTTCACACTTTTAAACTTCTTCAGCACTGTAAACTTCCACTGGACTCTCACAGCCTGGAGATCTAAATATGGAGGAAAAACCTTACAAGTGTCATAAGCTGTTCATTTATATACCTGGAAACATCAGCGAGATCTGCTGTGGGTGAAAAATACATTTAGTCATTGTTGTTAAGCAACATTCCTTTCATCAGTGGTAGGAAGCGGCTCAGAGGCCGAACACAACTTCAGGAAGTTCAGGGAGTTGTTAACACCAACTGCAATGTCAGCAGAACATTTAACGGGCTACATTGTACACACACATGACACTTATTTGCAAAGAACTAAATGATCTGCTCCTATTTAGTGGTGTATTTTTGCACTTGTGCTTATAATTTCTTTCGTATCATCAACATAGTGGGTGTGACTGCATGGTTTTGTGTAAAAGTTCTCATAATTCTGTTAACATCCAGTTTTATCCCCAATCTAAGCAAGTTTTCCGCTGGCGATAAATCATTTACTTTGTCAACACACAGCTTCTACATGCCACCAGCAGCAATGTCGCGCAAAAACACACAAAACAAGTTCATAAAAGACAGGTCTGTGGACGAAGCGAAACCGCAGAGCTCCCTCGCAGAGGGGAGCTAAGTGACCTGCAGCGCAATACACATCCACATGAGAGTTTTCACACGAGACGAGCAGAATCTGCAACTCCAGCTGAGGACGCTCACAGACGTCTGCTGTGAGAGAGAGAGAAAGCTCCGTCTCAGTGCAAGTGACACAGATTCAGATGTCACCGAAGCTGCTTTACCACCTTGAGCATGTCATGGCCGGCTCCTCTTGTTGTTACAGCTTTCTAAATGATCTTACAGAAGTAATTATTCAGATGAGTGATGTTAATTGATTGCTTAAGGTGATCCATGTCTTAATTATAATTATAATATCTTGCTTGCAATGACGCCTGAGTGAATCACATTAGTCTTTGTGAAATGAACAAACCTCTGGAACGGTTTTAGACATGCACAGGGAGAGCTCTGGGAATAGCAGGGATGGTCTGTGGGAGAGTTGGGCCAAACACATTGATCCAGAATAAAATAACCTCGGCTGGTCTTTGTGTTTTAAGATAATTAGGAAGCACTCTTTGTAAAACTGACATCTGGCCACAAAACACACTTTCTTCCTCTCTGCTTTCTCTGGTTTTTAAAAGCACTACTTTAGGAAGTGAAACAAGAGCATTAGCTGTAGTTTTTCCCATTTTTATTGAACTCTAATGACCTGTGTTCATTTGCATGCTTTTATAAGAGGATTTTTGTCTTCTAAAACATAAAGTATACTTTCTGTATCCTTTACTGTTTTTTGATCCCATTCAATATAAACACTCTTCCATAATTTGTAATGACATTTATGTCGACCAATATCAATTGAAAAAAAAATGAATTTGTATAAATAATAAAAAAGATATGCTGAATAAAAGCCACAGAAGAGAATCTTCCTTATCAACTCTGTTTCCCGTGTTCCTGTCAGAGCTGCTGCCTCCAAACTGTAAAGAAGACCGGGCCCCACTACCCCCTTGTAAACCTTTCCCTTTGCTTTTGTTGTTGTCCGTATATCACACATAACTCCTCTCCATCCACTCCACCTTATCTGCACTCACCTCCACACCTCTTTTTCCACTTCCCACTGCTCTGCACAGTTGAGCCCAACTATTTAAACTCCTCCACCTTTGCCCCGATTACCTTTTTGAGTGAGCCATACCCGTTTACACTGACTCCTGTGATCACACACAAACAGAGAAAAGCCATGCAGGGGAAGATCATCCATCCCCATACAGAGGGCCCCCTCTGGGAACCCTCTTACTGTGATGCAGCAATTTTAGGGTATAACTGGCAGTGTCCAGGTATGAGGTATTTCTGTATAGAAGTTTTCTACCGATTATCAACACTTTTCTGCCTCACTTTATTCTCTCCAGCAGCAATGCAATTCAAAGCTGTGATTGTTTGGCAACCTGCTTGTTTCCAACAAGTTTGTTTTTCTTTGTTTATCATCTGTTAATCTTGAGCACATTTTCATACGTGCTTGGCAGCTCCCAGGGTAGGTGCCATCAATTTAAGGTGCAAGTTACAAATAGCACCCTTATAGCCTGCTGTAGTAATTTTTTTTATGTTTCATGTCTTTTCGGAATTAGACATTATGACACATTCAGCACTGTGCAAAAGAAACCATTAGAATAAATTAATAACAAACATTTTTTTTAAATGCAAGACCCCTGTGAATTTCTTCCATGAGCAACAGGATTTTTGTACTGATATAACAAGGTGTTGTGCTCCTGTACAAGAAGCTGTGTAATGACATGAAGTTATGTATTAGGATGCTACAGTGGTAATGTATGTAAAGTTATAGGGAAAATGTAGTTGTTGGTTGTTTCTTTTTTTTTTCAAATGAGAAAAGTTCTTAGAACTTATTCAGCCACATCAACAATTGTTCTCGTGAACAGGCATCATTTCTTTCATCAACAGGTTCCCAGTTTGGGGCTGTTGGAACTTTGATCCTGTATATCAGGGTAATTTGTTGCACATAGTGAATTAACTTCTGTGCATATTATATTTATGTTTTTTATAGTGTTAATAAAACACTGAAGCTATTGTTTAGACTGGCGGGATTCGTCTCAGTTCTCAAAGTGAAATGAAGGCAAAATGCCTAAAACAAGTAGTAAAGCACTTTTGGTAGATCAAGTGTAGCAGTGAGGCTTTTTAATTTTATTTTAATATTTTTTTACATTTGTTTATGGACCAAGTATCGATACTTTTCCATCTGTGTGTACTGTTTTTTCAAATGTGGTTTCATTCAGTCCTGTGCAAAGCTGCTCTCAGGTACTTCTGTACTATCCCTATTTTTTACTGTGCACTTAGCCTAGTCAATCAAACCCATTCACTGCAAAAATGCTCTCTCCTGAAGTGCTTCTTGTACTCCTTCCCTGGTGCTACTTCATTGTAAGCTGATACTTCTCGTGCTTTGTTTCTCTGACTGATTGTATGCATATTCAATGGGGTCAAAAGGCCGTTCATTGTACGTCTGCTGCTGTTTCTCAAGATCTGAGTGAAAACCTGAGAAACCACACAAATTATTTGCATCAAATAGGAAAAATGAGTATGCCTGGCTGGGCTGAGGTGTGACATGATGTTCCAAGAAATCATAACATGAATCTTTACAGAACCCATTTTCAACCCTTTATGAAGGACATTTGATTTTTTGATATTTTGTGAGTTTTGCAAGGAGAGGATATGAAAGAGTGTCTATCAATCAATCAGCTAATCAAAGTAACTTTTTGTTTAACTACTCCTTTAAACCCTGCTGAACTTAGACCTTAAGAAACTGGTGTCCAATTTTGACTGGCAACACCCGTTCAAAATAAGCCACATAGTGATTTGTTTTGAAACTTCTAGGCGATGTAGAGTAGATGCAGAGCCAAAGAGGAATGTGAGGTGTGAGCTATCTGGCAGGGGCTGTGACAGGTGATCTGACACAGTGAGAAAAACAAAGCTACTGAAGTGGGCTGACATGAAAGAACAATGAAAGTTTCTTGAGACTGAAATCTTGGCCTGAGTGTTTCCCATCTGGCAACAAGTGCTGATGTGACCAGGGTAGTAGATTTACTGAGCAGTGATGACTCGACGAACCACAGCTGCACCAGGCGGCTGCAAGAGAGCTGCAAGGGAGCCAGAAATCACACCCACTCACACACAAACACAGACAGACAAGCACACAGTAAAGTGGGGACTGATGGAAACAAAAGATAAAAAACAGACGGAGAAGTCTGTTGAGACCATCAATTTTAGAAAATCAGAAAAGCTGAGAAACTTTCATAAATCTGAATCAATATATGAAATTATGCCCAGACTGTGGCCTTCCTTCCTTCCTCCCTTCCTTCCTTCCTTTCTTTATGCCAAAAATGCAAGAATGTTTTTATAAAGGTCCCATAGAATTTAATGGCCATTTCAGTTTTCTGAGCTCTCAAAATTGGTACGTTATGTTATTTTAACTGAAAACTGCATTTTAGACACACTAACCCAATCCCTCTGAACGGCTCTCTTATATGAAGACTGTGTTTTGATGTACTCATGAATAATTACATAGGCTACATGCTGACTGGTTGTCAGTGTGGATGAGCTGCACTGATTGGTTGATTTACAGTGAAGCCTGTTGAAGGTAGCAATTGTCACCACTGAGTGATGTCACTCAATGAAGCTATCAGTGGGCTATCCATGGAGGTATCATGTTCAGTCTTATATGACTGAGCCAATTTCCGAGGAGAAATCAGGCGTTAAGGAGAAGCCTGTCTCCCAGAGATTTAAAAGGAATCTTTCAGAGTGATAAGTGAGTGTTTTTAAGCTCATTAGGTACGTCAATCATTGAAGCTGCGCACTTGCTTTTTTCTACAACTCTAATACTTTCACAGACTTCATGAATTTTACAGATGCTCCTTGTTTGAGAGTGAAATCCAGAGGAAGGCCTTCAGGGTTGGAGAAACAGTGTGGAGTGAAATGTTGATGGCGGTGGCTCATGGACAGCTGCTCAGTGTGGGAGGAGCCCCATACAGGAAAGGTTCCTGGGTGAGGTTGGCTTGCAGCTCTGGTCTCAGCACTCCCCTGCCTGGACTTTGCTACTTCCTGGGAACTTATACGTTGAGCTTGTTGCAAACCTCTGTTTGTTGGTGGGGTGGGGGCCCCATGACCCTGGCGCGGCCAGGGTAGCTACCAGTCCAGAGTCGCAAGATATACACACCTTTATTATCCTCTACATACTAAAAATAAAGCTGATTCTGGTCTGTCAAACACCAGGAACTCGTTATGTCTGAAAATCAGCCATTTGACAACCCAGTTCTTTCAGAAGATGGTGGGAATAGCTGACATCCCTTGAACAACCTGAGAGACAACATTTTCATCTGTCTAATATTTCCCATCCTCATGAAACTCCAATTTTCCTTCTTCAAATGTGCTTCAGCGGTTTGATATTCGTGAGCTCAGAAGAAAGAAGGCTGGTGTTTGCTAAGTTTGGAGGCATATCCAAACAAGTAGATGTGGTGTATTTTTAACAAAACACATTACAATATTTGGGATTGGATCGATTTTCAGCATAGAATTTAAACTGAAAACATAGAATTTAAACTGTGAAAACTGAATATGATGGATCTACGTTTCATTGCATGTCTATCTGACTTGCTAACCAATCTTTATTTAACCATGCCAGGGTAAACCTACTTTTAATCTCAATTGGACCTTTATCTAAGGGAAAAAAATATTTATTTTATTGCCCCAATTCTTCACACAGCTAAAATCTGCCATTGGCAAGAGATTTTAATTATATCCTGGAACATACATTATAAAAGAAAATTGAAATTGACATTTAAAGT
Source organism: Zenarchopterus dispar (assembly GCA_028564865.1). NCBI lineage: Eukaryota > Metazoa > Chordata > Actinopteri > Beloniformes > Zenarchopteridae > Zenarchopterus > Zenarchopterus dispar. Next base: position 10,850 of record JAOWBL010001850.1, read on the forward strand.
ACATGTACAATGATGAGGTGTGCAGACAGTATTTTGTAGTACAGATTTGTGTGAAGTTGGTCCATAAATCCCATTACTTCTAAAAAGCCAACCTTGTGAGTCACTGCCCATCTGTCATAGTTTGTTTTCAGCCTGCTCTTGTTCATTCGTATTGACCACTGACATGTTTCATGAAGGCTGAACTCCTGCGAGAGATTTCCTGCGGCGCCTGAGAAACAAGCAGTGATTACATTGCTCCCTTCATGCCACAGCCTTCCTCTGTCTGTGCACAGTTTGATTGGGAAGGGTGATGGAGACACAAGCCTACATGGTCTTATTTTCCCATCTTTAGTCTGAATTTTTTTTTAAATCTTACTTGGTGCTTCATTTGTACACGGCTTTGATAGTTTTCATTACAATAATGTGCACTTTATACACAAACACAGAAACTCAAGTGCTGCTGCACAAAAACCCACATATCAATTACATCTTCATTAATAAAGTATTAAACTTAAGCTTCTGTCAATGGTTGTTAACCTTTAGATCAGGATAAAGAAAAAAAAATCTTTGAAAACTTTTTTTGGTATGAAAATTAAGCTGTTCTCTTTTTGGTAGAATATCTGCTCTAGGGTCCCAAAGGACTTCTCTTAAATGGATGAAAAAGCAGAATTGTCACCTGCAGTGTTTTCTTCTGTTTCCATAAGGTTTCTTTTGAGTATTGCATGAATAAAAAGTGGCACTGATGTGCATCTTTGTTGTGAAAAAGATAGCATTAGTTTCCATTGATTTGACCTTTTTATTTACACTGATGTAAAATCTGTCCTAAGTGATCGAATTACAAGTGGACAGCTCTAAGTGAATCTGTCCACACCTGGCATTGACATGCATGTGCACATGCAGCACGAGTGGCAACTGGTGATCAGATCTCACTCCCCTGCCCTAAATGTAATTATAGGAGTATGTGACTTCTCTCTTTTTTTTCCTTGCAATGATGCACTGTTGCCAGAACATAAAAAAAGTAGAACGCCACACCTGTATATTAGATTTTTCAATTAATAGATTAATATACACAAATTTGTTAGTACCCTTCAACTGAAAACAGAAAAAACTCACAGTACTCATGAAAATCATCCATCAATCCATTTTCTGTACCCGCTGAATCCATCTACTGGGTCACGGGGGTCTGCTGGAGCCAATCCCAGACCATTTCAGGCAAGAGTACACTCTGGACAGGTCGCCAGTCCATCAAGGGGCCACATACTTAGACGAACCACACTCACACCTACGGGCAATTTAGAGTTCTCAGTCAACCTAATATACATGTTTTTGTACTGTGGGAGGAGAAAACCAGAGAAAGCCTACTCAAGCACCCCACAGGACTGGCAGTCAAACTAGGAACCTTCTTGGTGTGAGGAAACAGTGCTAACCACTAAGCCACCATGCTGCCCCACACTGATGTTTGATGTTTTGGCATTCACCAAGCTAAACGTAGACCAGAGAACACAGAGAAAAAAGCTGTCTGAGGAGATCAGATAGAAAATCACAGATGTAATTGCAACATGTTAAAAGTAAGGGTTATAACAGCATCTCCAAACAGCATGGCATTCTTGTGTCTGCAAACGTAAATTTTTATTCAGAGGTTTAGGATCAACAGGACTGTAGCAGACCTTCCTCAATGTGGCTGCAACAAGAAATATAATGAAAAATTGAAGTGACCTGTTGCTGTGAAGAGACCTAGTCCCCTGCTGTTTTAACAGACCTTGTCAAGTAGCACAAAATTAAATAGGCTGACCTGTAATGCAAGGAAGGTAATCAGCCACTTAAACTTCCAGAATCAGACTCAGCAAATCCAAGATCAATACCAAACTATAGATGAACTGAAAATGACTTAAAGGTTTAAAAATGGTTTAAAACCATTGTTAATGCTCAGTATTCAGCGAGAAAACATCTATAATGTATAATATATAGTGTTTGCCAAAGTGAGAGCACTGCTGGTTGCTGAGAATCATAATATGAGTAACGAACTGTTCAGTTCAGGGAGTCTGATTAACAATCAGAGCTTCAATCAAGTCCTGAATAATACAGTGAACAAATCCTTAGAACAAAACTTTGTAATGAACTGCTAAATGACTCAGTACACTGACAAGAATGTAGCCATCACTAGACGCGAGCAGCAAAGAGAGAGTGAGCAAGTAAACGCTTAGAGTTCATCTAAACCTGAGCTTGCTTCATCTGTGACAAATGTCAGTGGCAGTTGTGAGCAAAAAAAAGTCCATCATTACAGTAGTTAAAAAAATAAAATAAAACAAAAACCAGAAAATGAAGTGGAAAGATGATGAATTGTAAAACCCAACTATACTGACACTACCTCTAGCCTCAGTAAAGTCCCAGAAAATGAAGGCCAGAAATGTGAAAGGAAAACATATGAAATTTAACTTTTGATATTTTTTTGTATTTGCAGCCCACATCACCTCAAACAAACATATAAATACCTGGAAAGAATAAAACACTTATTCATCTTAAATGTCAAGTTTAATCTCCCTCCATCTTGAAAAACTTTGTGTTGGCATGAGTCTGTGTTTGTGTCAGAGAGCCGGTTGCCATGAGTGACACATTTACCCAAAAATCTAATGTTGCAGAGACAAAGAAAATGTGTTGTGTCTCATTGGTGTTTCTTAAACTTAAGTGAAGCCATGGTTTAAATCATGTATAATAACATTAATTCAATGTACCAATATATCATATTGGATATTTGAAACCTTAATAAAGCAGCAAACAGCTGTGTGGAGAGTGCAGCTGTGCAGTGACTTTTTTTTTATCACAGCTGACACCCTCTCCCCTCTGCTTCTCTTGTGTCTCATATTTCCTACTAAAAAGCTCTTTGTTGTCATGAAATGGCCTGTGTCCATGCACGAAAATAACTTCATGTGCATCCCATTTCTAGTTTTTATTCCAATGGATAAAAGAACCCTCTTCAGTGAAAGCAACCCCAATAAAAAACAGAGATATGATCTCAGTCCAAATTGGCTCTTTTTACCAGAAACAGAGTGACTTATGGGCTGTTTGAAAGGCTGTACCTTGCATTTCATTTTCAGCTCATGGTTGTCTGTTTTGGTCTGAGTTACTGCTCAAGCTCATCACCTCAGGTTGTAAAGGAGATTACTCCTTTAAGGAATCAACAAACACTTGGCTCATCCTTTCTCTAAGTGGCTCCAGGAAAATCCTCATCCAGTTTCCAAGGGGATCCTGCAAAATGCCTCTCAGAACACCCACCAACGCCTTCATGTGAGGACATGAGCAGCCAGCCTTTCTCTGGGCCTGTGGACTTCTCTGCCTGTGCTAATCCACAAATCTATGGAGGCCTTGAAAGAATCAGATGTCTTGTTGCCTTTTGTCAGATGTCATCTCAGTCTCATGGAGTCTGTAGATATCATGGAGTCTGTTGACATTGTCCCTGCACTCACAAATCTTACTTTATGCTTTGACTATACTCATCATTTTCTTATTTTCTTGGTTTTTGCCTCCTGTATTGTCCCAGTACCAAAGAACAAACGTCCCAGCACTCTCAGTGACTACTGGCCTGTGGCGCTTATATCACACATCATGAAGACACTCGAGACGTTTGTTCTCCATCACCTGAGGTCACTGCTCTCTGCCTTGATGGACCCCTTCAGTTTGCATACTAGCAGCACATCGATGTGGAAGACGCCATCAACTTCCTCCTCATAGTCTGATGCATTAGCAGTGATGATGAGGAAGAGTACAAAGGTCTGGTGGAGAGCTTTGTTG